>OY101442.1:25000329-25017829 GCA_956483585.1 Gymnocheta viridis
ATAGTGTTCCTGTTCTTCAGTGTAGGTTACAATTAATTAATGTAAATTTTCCCATTATTCCTTTCGAACAGTGTCGCGTATTTAATTCTTTCTGACGAACAACGTTACGAACTTTATCCTAATAATAATAATAATAATAATAATAATAATAATAATAATAATAATAATAATAATAATAATAATAATAATAATAATAATAATAATAATAATAATAATAATAATAATAATAATAATAATAATAATAATAATAATAATAATAATAATAATAATAATAATAATAATAATAATAATAATAATAATAATAATAATAATAATAATAATAATAATAATAATAATAATAATAATAATAATAATAATAATAATAATAATAATAATAATAATAATAATAATAATAATAATAATAATAATAATAATAATAATAATAATAATAATAATAATAATAATAATAATAATAATAATAATAATAATAATAATAATAATAATAATAATAATAATAATAATAATAATAATAATAATAATAATAATAATAATAATAATAATAATAATAATAATAATAATAATAATAATAATAATAATAATAATAATAATAATAATAATAATAATAATAATAATAATAATAATAATAATAATAATAATAATAATAATAATAATAATAATAATAATAAAAATAATAATAATCACTTTGGATTAACATCTAATTAAGCTCGAAAAATAATAACATTGGAAAACATTGTTTTAATTAGGAAAAAAAATATTCTTAAATTTATCCACAAAGGATGAACAAGTGCTGTGGGGAGTTTTAGAATTGGCTTCTCTAGGACTAGAACTATTTAGGGCTGAATTAAGCGCCTCAATTAGAGTGACAAGAAGCCGAAATGCTTTACAATTCCTTAGAAGTTGTAGGAATTATAAAGGAGTAAGAGTTGGCAAAAGAAACGAAGGGTAGTAGAATTCAAGTATGTATTTCCGATATTTATTGTTGCCAGTTTAATTAAATTATACAGAACTTCGGGTTAAGCAAATTTTAGTATATATTTGCAGCGTTGTCAACTGGGTGCGTTTCGCACCATTTTCGCTCCTGTTTTAAACATTTTGTGCGAGAAAGTGCTTAGTTGGTGCGCGGTGCGCTTTTTTTTAAATTTCGGTGCCTTTTTTTAATTTTTGGTGGTACCAAAGCAAATTCAACATAACTTTTTATTTCAGTGTGAGAAAAAAATCTTTTTACAATAAAATACACCTGTTTCATTTAGAATAATTATTCTAATTGTTAATCTCTTTTTAAAAAGTTTTTAATAGAATTAACGTGCAAAAATGTATTATTGTTACTATTTTGAATTATTATTGAATTATTTTAGATGAAATTGAATTATTTATTAATGAAAATTCTAAATTTGAATTGAAATTTGGAGCCTCGAAAATGATTTTTTTAGCCAAAAGCTATTAAAAAATCTATGGCACAATATCGAAAAATTGTTGTCCTTACAAATCGGCCAACCCTACTATGTATATTATATACATATTTTTGATCAGAAAGTAATTCACAATGAGTTTAAGTTTTGCTAATTGTTACAATTCATGTCTTAACATAAAGTTTGTTAGGAAATATAAAATATTGTGTACAATAAATGATTTTTTTGAAATAAAATATATGTGTATCTTGAAGATGCAAAAAATTGAAAAGAATGTTGTTTAAATTAAATGTAATTTTAACAGCGGGAAATTTTTTTGTATCATTTTCCAAATTTTTTTATTTTGAACAAATAAACCATTTTTTAAACAAGTTGGCGTAAATTTCCCTTACTGGGGAAGGTTTTCAAGATTATTATGGAGGTAAGAAATTTTTATAATGGGAAATTTTCATTTCATATAATATTTTTAGCCAGCATTAATTAAATGAATTTTGTTTTTAGCATAAATAACATAATTTGGTTTAAGTTTTCTCAAGGTAGAAAAACTTCCCAGTGAGAAAAAAACTCTTTACAAGTACATTTTTATTTTACACAGATTCTAGTAATAAACTGTTTAATATTTTTGAATTTTGTTTTATATCCGTTTATTTTTTGCGGCAGAAAATATTTCCCTTTTAGGGAAATTGTTATTTAATTCCTTTCAAACTCATTCTTATGGATCAAAAAATTTCTTAATTAGAAATCTTAGTTTGAATTAAATTTCACAAGCAAGCAGTAATAAAATATGGTTTTAGAATACATAAAACAATTTGGTTCAAGGTTGACGAAGGTTGAAAAATTTTCCTCACTCAGGGAAATTTTACTTTAAAAAGGATTTTGCAAATAAACAATATAATATAATTGAATTTTTCGCCAAAGCTTTAAACATTGTATCATATTGGAAAATTTGTATTCAAAAATATTTTTATTTTATTTTAACTAAAAAAATAGAAATGAAAAAAATTCCCTAATTTGAAATTTTTTTAGTTTAAGTAATTTAAGCACACGAACTTATGCCGTTTTCTTTTCTAAAAAAATATAAGTATTTCAAAAATCACTATACTGCAAATTTTCAATAAAAAGGGCAGAAAATTTTGCACTTTTTTTTAGAATAGAAAACGCCATAAAATATTAAATGTTAAAGAATGTATTATAACAAAAATGTATTTTTGGATTTAAATTAACAATAAAAATTTTAAATTTTTAAGGGAATAATTTTGTTGATAAAATTTTTAAACCTAAAAACAATTTCACAAGATCGAAAATTTATATTCCATTTACTACATAATTTGTATTGCTTTTTCTTTATCACACATAAAAAATAAAATGTAAAATGTTATTATTTCGAGCAGAAAGGCAGATTAAGTCCTTAAAATATCCTTAAGTTTAAAAATATTCCCTAATTAAAAATTTTCTATTATAAAAAGCTTGCAGTCAAACTTTCAATTTATATGTTAATTATTTTATTCGACCTTAAAATTTGTAAATATTTGTTCTTTGACCTAGAGCCTGAAACAAAGAACAAATATTTACTTTTAATTTATTTTATTAAAATGATTTAAGCTAAAAACAAATCAATTTTTTTTATTTTTTAAAGAATCTTTAAAGTAAAAAATGTCTTTGTAGGGAAAATAATATAAAATTGTAAATTAAACTTTTTTTATTTATTAATTTTTTTTTGCTAAACCTCAAGTTGCGAAATTTCCCTTTATTTTATAACTTTTATAATAATACTCGTCTTTCAAAACTAAATACTAATGCAGAGCAGTGATTTAAATAATTCTCATTTAAATAAAAATAACAGTTATTAACGACGACACGCCTTTGCGTCTCTAAAATGGGCGGAGTTTCAAATGCGTATATGGATTTATACATTTTTTTCTTCATGCAACATTTATTTTGATTTTTCATTTCATATGTATGTATGTATGTGGCATATAAAAAAATGACTGACTTATGCACTTGCAATGCTTCATTTAATATGTAAACTACAATTAAACGTAACACAGGTAGACAAAATTCCATTAAATTAAATTGAAAAATATAAATAAATGAAGAGAGTGAGTAACAGATAAAAAAAGAGAGTGAAGCGTACGTTTTCCTATATCGCATAAAATTATGAAGATTCGCACTCATACATGTAATCAGCGGTTAAAAGAAGAACAGCCCAGTCAGTAGTGGCTTATGAAAATGAAATAAAATTAAAATTAATTATAAGTTGTAGCATTAAAAAAAAATGCTGCAGGAAAGAAATCAAACTAAAATTGCAAAAATTGTTGCTGATGCAGAAAAAGAAAAGAAAGAAAAAACAATCAGCGGAGAACAGAAAAGTGAATTATTATCTATTAAAATAACAATTTATAAATTATAGACACTGATGCCCTCCATAATGCCATAGTTTTTGACGCATAAAGGGGGCTTAAATGGACAACAAGCCCAGTATTAATACATAGAAACTTACGCAAGAATATCTTCATTATAACAAGTTGTTTTCTTCACCTTCAAATATTGAGGAAGCTCTAGAAAGAAATCTTTGGAAATTTGTAGTCACTAGATCCATAATTTGTTGCGCTAAATTAATAACGTTTTATACAGTAAGAGTCGGACGTGAGACAACATTTCAAGGATGAGGAAAAAAGTTAATCAATTCCAGCTTATACGATACAATATAACTACGTTGCCGCAATACTTCACTAATCATTGCTCACTTATATTTCATATACCACACAAATTTTTATGTGGTACTGGTTGTATTTATACAAATTACACTGTACAACAGCCAATCTGGGGGGTGAGAAATTCCAAGTCAGGGTGATGGTACTAGGTCAGTATAGTAAAACCCTCAAAGGGTTTGGCGTTCGTATGTGTCAGTTTTTTTTATGACCTTTTAAATTTTTTCGTTATCTTGATGTTTTTTCGCTTAGTTGTAACATTTTGGCAAAAACGTAGTTTAACATAACTCGAGAACCACTTGTCCGATTTTGATGATTGCAGTTTTTTCATCCAAATTTTAAACTGATGCCATCTGGCTAAAAAATTTGCTAAATTTGCGTACAGCCTACGTCACAGCTTTAAATTTTTGTGCATTTTGACAAGCAGTATGTGTAAAAATCTTGAATGAGAATTAAAATATAATTTGCTGGTGTGATAGCAGCGTAAGGCTTTACTGCACAAGTGGCCGAAAACCCAAATCTTACGTTAATTATTATTATTTCTACATATAGAAATTATCAAATGACTTAAAAAGTTGAAGTTCAGGGTCACTAATTTCTTCTGCACTGAGTACACTTATTACTTTAAATAGAAATGATGTTTGAAAAAGGTCTGCAGCAAACGAAAACGGAATCATGTATCCATTCGCAATTGGTAACATTTAGTATCTGATTATAAAAACATGAAAAAAAAATAATTTTCCAATGAGGTCTGATTGTGGCCGATCTTGAGCCGACTATAAACTTTTCCAATTGATGAAAAAAAAATTCCAGTCATTTCAGAAGTTGTTTCATTAATACTAAATGCACTGAGAATGTTAAACACAAGGCAGCATTACATCCCCCACGAAATACCCCATAAAGCAGAACTGAAAAAAGCGCCAGCTATTGGTGCTTTATTTCGCATCAAATAAAACCACAATTTTTAAATTAATTAAGTCCTCAAAGAAATGAAACAATACCCCATCATTAAGGTTAACCTCCATTTCTGAAATGAAATAAACACTCAATGTAATAAATATATTTAAGATTATGAAACAAATAATTTTTTCTGCGATTTGCGAAATAATTATGTCTATTAAGAATTGACTCAAACTCAAATGAAAACTTGCAGAATGCTTTCGACGACGCCGTCCAATAAAGCCATAGACAATAAGGCCATGATTTTACGTATTGTGATATTTATCATTGCGATTATTTGTATAACTGACCTTCGGTCGGGCCAAACGACTCCTTCTCTCAATATATCGAAAAGTGGCTTCGGTGATTGATGATTTGTGTGTCTATCAATCCTTTGGTGTGGGCTTATGAAATTACTTCTCTTTGTTTGTCAAATAACGCATTCCCAAATAATAAAATTCTTTTGCAATATCGAAAGCTGGGTTGATCGATATACCGAGAAAAGAAACCCCTTAAGCCCGGCCGAAATATAATTGTACAATAACCCCATAATTTCTCAATAACATTGAGAATGGCACCATCTCAAAGCAAATGCATTCTCACAATTTTTGCATAAATATACAAATTAAACAAACCCTTAAATACATCTGTGAGTTCTAACTTCATTATTGATTTTTAAAATGTTATTTCACGTGAAATAAAACCGTCAAAAAATAAATAGAATGAGCTGCCAAAGTGATATGTCGTAATGTTCATTGCCATAATGTTTAGTGACGTAATGTCCAGTGACGTATTGTCCGTGACCATGATGACACTTTGCAAATGGACTAGGAACAAGTCCTGTTTAGTGACACAGCTAGAAAATGGAAAAATAAGAAGAAAATGTAAAAGGGGGAAATGCAGTTTTCGATTTATGGGCCTCTGAAATTTTCTACTTCATTTCTGTACATGGACATAATGACACTGTACCGTTCCCAATATGCGAAATAACAACCCAAACATCTTTGTTTTTTTAGCTTTATTTCATTTTCATTTTAGGGTATTTTTTATGACGCCAAATGTAAGCGTTTCAAGCGAAAAATGTGTTGTCTCTCACTTGAAGGGTAAAACATCTAAAGAAATCAAAGATCAATTAGGGACCGTGGCACATTGGCATCCCGAAATTATCTGCACGTATATCACAAAATAAAAAAGTTAAAATGAGATAAGACCATTTCTCAAGAGTTGACGAGGCAAACCTGACGTATGTGAACTGGGTCTAGATCCTGAACTTGTTCTTCGGATCATCTATGATTTCCTTTGTATATAATGTTGAAACTTTATACTCAATTTCCCAAAAACATAAATGAATTTAAACGTTACTCACCATAATTATGAAACTAGAGCAGAGCTTCTGGTCAGAAAGCAGATACTATGGAAATCGTTGACAAAATCCATTATAAATATATATATTTTGGGGTGACCGACAATTGTCACAATCATTTGTTTGCCAATAGTTTGCGAACATGGATTATTCTCTACCGCGCTATTCTTAGCACTCACACTAACACAAGCCGCTATCTTATCAGTGAAAACACGTCTCATAATTAGTGCTGAGAGTATTATAAATTGATTTTTTAATAAATTACAATTTAAAAAAATATAGATTTTTATTTTCTTTTATTTTATTCCACAACCGCATCGAGTATGTGACACAAAATATTTTTTTATAAAACTCACTTTAAAAAGTCAACGTGTCACTGGGGAATTATCAATTTGATGTTTCGTATTTTAGTTTAACTAAATAAACATTTATTTAGCTTTGTCAATATTTCCAAGAACTCTGCCCATCATTTGTTTAATGAATGACATTAAGTATTTTAAATAGTTGATGGTGCTCGCAATTTTATGTTGAACTAAGAAATATCAAAACTTTAGCTCAATTTGGAATAGTTAGACAGAAAGAAAGACGTCGTACTAAATTCAAATATTTTCTACTTACTGTGAGCACGAGTCGTACTCAAAATTTTGATTACAAATAACAATAAAATGTACTTTATGTTTTCTTTAATCCAAAGTGATTATTATTTTTGGCTAAAGTTCGTAACATTTTTTTAGTCAGAAAGAATTGGACATGAGATAACAAAGCAACAAGGGAAAATTTTAACACCAATTAATTTCAACTTACACGGCAGAACAGAAACAACGTTGTTTTTCGGGAGCCGCTACACTCCCATCATCAGTGTTCATGTGTGTTTCCATGTATCCGCCACTGTTTAGGTGGCTCGGTTGAATGTGATTTCAAATTTGTATTTATACAAATAATGTATAGAAAAAGGATACAAGAGTTATTTGTATTATTATTTGTTTTTACAGTAAACACTGTTTTACCACTATCAATATTCAAATTTTACCATCACTAATTAACGTTAAATTAACCCCTTGTTACATGTTTGTTTTATCTCATGTACCATTTTTTCTTTCTAATTTTTGTTTTTACTTAAGACAAACTTTTTTGGTTTGATTAATACTTAAGTGTTATTGCTTTTTGTTTTTTTGTCAACTAGCTGAGTTTTTTGATTTATTTGATCAATTTTAACTAGTTATGTGACAGTAAACATTGCAAGGCTCATGCCAGTAGCTAATTTTGTTGTTTCTGTTCTGCCGTGTAAGTTGAAATTAATTGGTGTTAAAATTTTCCCTTGTTGCTTTGTTATCTCATGTCCAATTCTTTCTGACTAAAAAAATGTTACGAACTTTAGCCAAAAATAATAATCACTTTGGATTAAAGAAAACATTAACAACAAAATTGTTCGAAAAATAATCACATTAAATAAAATGTACTTTAATAAAACCGAAAACGGGATTACTTTAGATAACCAATCCTGAAGTTTCTTGAAATGAGTTCAAAATTTATTGATCACGTGAAAAATCTTGAATCAACTAAAAAATTCTTAAATTAAATTGAGAACTTACTTGAGTCCGTACTTAAATCAATCTTTCTGTACTTGAGTTTAGTAAATCTGGGATTACCGTACTTTTAACACCGTTCGGGACTGATTTAAGTACGAATGGATTGATTTTTCTTTTGAGTAAATAAACAAAGATAGATGAGCAGGTTAACTCCTAAATAAGGAATATGGGTGTTTTTAATTGAGTGTTACCGAAAACAGGATTTTAGTGCGTAATAAAACATTTGTGCAATAGACCAGTGAGTAAAACACTTGACATACAACAAAAAAATTCCTTTACAAGCATGAGTTCAATAGCTAAAAATTTTTCATGTTTTGTGGGTTGAGCTAGTCTATATGCCTGTATTTCATTAGTGCTTAGCTCAAATCAGTAGACCTTAAATCATATTATTGTCTAATGTGCATTCAATTATTTCTGCGTAATGGCATTTTTAAGTGCTTATTTGTAAGCAAATGCGGCATATACTTCTCTCCAATGACATCTGCAGGGTAAAATAATTGATTAGAATAATAAAGTGGGAGCAGTGAAAATTATGTACCTCATATCCTTATTCATATTTTAACTCACTACTTTGCCATTAGAGTTTTCGCTGGGATCATAATCACAGAAGCTTATTGAAGTAACCGCCTTTATGGCCATAAACGGCACAAAGAAAACTCTCTGTAATGACTTGCATTCATGCTTACCGACTTTGAGTAGAATTTGATATTGCGCTGAGTTCGGCACATGATTGAAAAAATACCAAACGTTTATTTTTAAGTTCGAAGAAATATTTAAAAATGAATTTTTTCTGTGCTACAGCTTTTACATGCTTTTTCGCTTTGAGAAAGACGTATTTGATGTCTAAAATATTTAATATAAGAGCGAATTGTTCCACCTGCCTTAACATATTATCCAGTAAAACTTTTATTATCTTAAGAAGTTTAAAGGCAAAAAATATTAGAAAGCTAAACACTTACCTATAGACATATCTGTGCCATTTTGGTGATGTTCCGGTACAACTTTACGATTGACTGGCAACGAAACTGCTCCCGATGTGGACGATGGCGATGGTGAAGACGAATCACAAGAATTGTCAACTGACTGTGCGGTTGCGGGTACGCCCGATAAATGTGGATGGGGATGGTGGTGATGATGGTGTTGATTATTGTGATGGTGTTGATCCGGTGAGATGTGATGTGAAGGACCAATTGTTGAACTTGAAGCTACACTGCTGCTGGCCAAACCATTTAGAGTAACTGTATTACGATCAATATTGCCAGCGCTCCCACTACTGCCAACACCACCACTGCCACCGCCTCCATTATTTCCGCCACCACCAGCACTTGAGACGCCATTGGCAATGTGATCACTGTGTGGAGGCGAGCGTATTGTACTTATAGCAGCCGCTGCAGCATGTGCCACATGGTGATGATGATGATGATGTGGCGGTACAGCACCTACAGCAGCTGCTGTAGCATCCACCAAATGTGGATGATGATGATGATGCAACTGCTCGGTTATATGATGTTGCAAATGATGATGATGGTGATAGTGCGCCTTAAGCAAAGCTGTTGGTGGATGTACCACCGGCGGCACTTCATTCATTTGTAATATGCGCTGTTCATCCTGCTGTTGAGCACGTCTTAATGCCGTCTGTAGGGCCATAACACGTTGCCGATCGGCGGTCAGGCGACATTTTTCACAATTACAATTGCGAAACTTGCAATAGCGTTTGTGGCCCTTCAATTTGATTTTAAAGCCATGATTGTGGCAACGTGCACAATTCGGTTTGGTTCGTGGGGTGCCAGAGCTGCCGCTGGAGCTAGAAGCACCACCACAAATGTCATTTTTCGAATCGTGCATGTCCGTATCGGACATGGTGTCGCTGCTATTCCAATTGGTGTCCTCAGAAACCATTCAAAATCACTTACTGGCAACTGGTTGCTGGAAAATTAAATGACTTTTAGCACAAGCAGCCACAGCAATGACAACAACAGCAATAGCAACAGCAACAAAAGACGTCAACACAATTCAATGACAACAAGAGGCAACAAAGAGGACACGGTTGACACGTTTAGTATGTTTTTAGTTTTTGGGCAACTTGGCAAACGGATGCCAACAGCAGCAACAAGCAGGAGATTTTATGGACTAGATTAGATTAAAAATCTTCTTGTGGTTTCCATTTTTTTTTGTTTTTATTTTATTTTTTATTTTATTTTTCTCCGATTTCTTTTTCTATTATATGATCTTATTGAAAATTAACTTTGCAACACTTTTCGTTTAAGGGTTACACTATACTTTTCAAATTTATCGTTTCTTTCACTTTTGCTTATTTGCTAAACACTAGATTTTTGCTTAATTTTCTTTATTTCAATTTTTATTTGATTTTATTTTCAGCAAACCTTTTTTATCACTATTTATTTCTTCGTAAAGCCACCTGCTGCCGTAATTGTTGAAATTCTATTAAGAATTAGTATTTCTTTGTTGCCAAAAATTTCTTTTTATTTAGATTTCCTTTGATTTGGCAGTTTTTCGAAGTGTAACTGAAATGATAAAGTAAAAAATTATAAATAAAATATTTGCTGTAAGAATAATGTTCTTAAATGCTAGAAATTGTGATTGAAATGGGCGAACAAAATTTGGAGCGCTATAACCCGCTGTGTCGAATATAAATATGAAAGATAAAATGCTTCTAAGGTTTCGGAGAAAAGTTTAGAGTTTCAGGCAGAGATTTTAGGCAGGGAAAATGCGTACAAACTAGATTCGCTTCAATTTGCCTCTTCTTGAAATATCGAGAACTTTTAAAAAATGCGCCTAAAAGACTTTTTGACATCGCAGAAAGATTGAAATACAGACGCCAGAAGCAATCGCCTGAGCTGTTGAGGCCACTTGGTGTGAACTCACTTTGAGTTCAGCCGATATTGATTTTTGTTTGCAAGTTTCTCAAAGTCAAAGATATTTTTCCAGTTTTTGCTTTTTTTTCATTTTCGAGTATCAGTATAATACTTCTGAGCGTGAGGCTCTACTGCGCATGCTGTCGGAAAAGCGGTGAGTAACTTAGTTATTAACGTAGTGATAACTGGAAGCAGGCTCCTAGTTGAAGTGCTGACAAAACAGGTCATACGACAAATGACAGGAGTTAACAAAACGAGGTGGCTGCAATATACCACAAACGGTGGTAATATTACTTCTAAGATCACTCTGGATAAAAGACAAGTGAGGTCTCGACTCCGTAATAAAGAGAAAATTCCCCAGTTCGGATGCCGTGGATCCTGGAGGACGGTCCTAGCGGGTAGTTAGCTATGACATAGCGATGTGTCATGCGACGATGACACGGAGACGATGCTGATCATGCATAAACGTGAGAAACTGGAACGAAAGAGAAACTCGAAAAGGTGTATTTTTTTAACTTAAAGGAGATGAAATGGCACCTCTAGTTGGTCCTGGGCGGTGAAGTTGCTGTGTTTCGTTAATGAGAAATTCCATTAAAAAATAATTTACATCTGGAGTTTGGCAATTTGCAAAGCGCAAACCCTGGTCGCACAAGTTTCATTTCTTGTCAGACTATAATTGAATGAGCTATTTTGAATACTTCTTAAGTTGTAGAAATTCGACAATTTACAATTTACTTTAAAAATCTCAAAATTAATAGATAAAAATAAATAAATAAATGCCATTGAGTATGAATGTATTCGCATTATGTGTGATCATTTAAACGAGTGTTTAAGAAAATGTACAGATAAATATTTATGTAAAATAAAATAATTATATAAAAAATAAATAAATACATTAAAATGTTAAAAGCGTATTGTTTTTTTCTTAATAGTTTTTCTGAAGATTTAATAAGTTCAATAAACAATTGTGGGTATCTGTAAATGAATTAATTAAAATAAATAAGATATAAATAAGATATTTTTTTATATTTCAAATAGTCCTAATAGTTTTATATTTCATAGATTTGCATTAAGTGCAAAAGTTTTTTGATAATTAGCTAAATACAAAAACGTTTCTATCTAGACAAAAGTTGATTTGGCAAATTGTTGGAGCTTATCGAATTGAGAACTATGATAGTACATCATCTTATAAGAATCCTACGGATAAAATAGCCTTTCATTGGTGCCTTGTATGTAAAAGAAAGAAACTCACTCGCTGGGCCTAAAAGAGGCAAAGGGGCACATCGTTGATTCAGCGTGTACAACACTTGAACACTTACATGAACATTTTTATTTTCTTACATACAACTCAGATAATTGAAGAAAGTTTTATTTTTGTGATTTCATCGAATTTTCACAGATTTTTCCCAAATGGGGGAAAGAAAAACTTTATATGTAAAGAACAATTTTATATATTATTTGATTATAATGCAAAAGTTAGCATTTCTTAATCATAAACAATTTTACGAATAATTTATGGCACAATTTATAATTTAATTCATTTCTACAAATACACTTTTATAGCGTATAAAATGAGTGAGACAGCAGAAAAAAGTTTATTCAGAGTATAAATATTTCTTGATAGATTTTTCTAAGTTTGAGTGCGCAATATTATTTAGATTGCTGCCAACTTTAGACAGACTTGCCAGAGTGTGAGACAAAATTCTAAGCAAAACGGCAACAAGTACATGTTTAGTTTGTTTAGTTTTTTTTTTAATAATATAATTTATTGACAGTAGACTGCTTATTGCTACAATAATTTTTTCACTCACGATTTAGCACGATCGTGTACATGAGAGTGGGGTTTTTTCAGAAGTCTGAAAAAAGCAGGACTAGTCTTCCTAAGCAAAGATAATTAGGCCCGAAATCCCCTTTCTGATTTTTGACTAGTGTAGGAAAGGTTGATAAAACCGCCCTCAAAGTGATGTTATATGTGCTCCTCCAGCGTCTCAGAAAGGCAAAACGGATATAGACTATGCAGGACAAACAAGTAAGAGTTCCAAAAAATATAAACAACATAGTCGAAGCCATTATTTCTGCTGATAACATTCGACGTTTTAAAGTCTGCGGCCAGCCAGCCAAACACTGGAGGAAACTTTATGCACGCAAAGAAAAAACCTGTTTGAGACAAACATAATCCACAAGCAACACACTGTGATATTTGTAGTAGAATCATAATATGATCAAATGATATAGTTGAATTCATATCATGTTACTATAAAAGCAAAGCCTTATTTGCAATAAGTTTAGAATTATATTTTTCCATATAAAAATAATATTAAAACAACGATCTTATAATTATATATAAACATAATATGATAAAGAGTAAGATAAATGTTACTTAAATTATGAATATGGACCATATCACGAAATTCTCGAGGAGAAACACTATCAAGTTTTAGTCTTGCAGAAATCGGGATAAGTCGGGAAAATGTTTTTAAAAGCAACCGAATGAGAATTATAGCATAAATTATTATACAAGGCGTATGTGGATTATGATATGCACATGTTGTATATGTGAGAGCGTTTTTGCATGCAGTTTTCTATAATTATTTATGTATATCGATACAAATTTCGTTGTAGTCTAATAATTTTGTTAATTATTAAATGATAGAATGAGTACAAGATCTTGTTTATCACAACTACAGTCAGGTTTAAAATATAAAAAGCAAGAAATTGGTTGTTTGCTGCAACCATATGACGTTAGACGTAACTAGAATGTTATTGGCCCAACCATGTCTAAATATATATTTTATGTGCGAGTGCGTTCTAGAAAATTTGATTGGTACTATGGAAAATATCAGATAAATAAATCAACGGCAAAAGGGATCCTGCACCCAGGATAACACAAAATATGATGGCAAGC
Source organism: Gymnocheta viridis (assembly GCA_956483585.1). Classification (NCBI taxonomy): domain Eukaryota; kingdom Metazoa; phylum Arthropoda; class Insecta; order Diptera; family Tachinidae; genus Gymnocheta; species Gymnocheta viridis. The sequence continues at coordinate 25,014,122 of OY101442.1, forward strand.
ATAGGCCGCAATGGTTACCGCCCTTAAGTAATCAGAAAGCAGTTTCAAGGTGAAAACAGCGGAATTCGTTAAGGAGTCCAGAAAAGTAGTTTTGGCTTTTATTAATTTTTAATTTATATTAAAGCATTATATTCATGTCATTCATAAAAATTGCAACATGGTTTCACTTAAAAATATAATTTTGTTAAAAAAATTGGACTACAACCAAAATGTTATTACTAAGTAAAAATATAGCAATAATCTACTGCAATAACATATTATTAATAACCATAATATTGTAAATTTGTTTACGTGTAATCAAACTATGACTATAAAATAAACAAGATATGTTTTTTTTCAATGAAGCTTCTGTTGGTTATATGATTTTCTACCAATTCTGCATTTTATTTCTAAATATTTTATGTCTAAATATATATTTTCTGTGCGAGTGCGTTCTAGAAAATTTGATTGGTACTATGGAAAATATCAGATAAATAAATCAACGGCAAGAGGGATCCTGCACCCAGGATAACACAAAATATGATGGCAAGCATAGGCCGCAATGGTTACCGCCCTTAAGTAATCAGAAAGCAGTTTCAAGGTGAAAACAGCGGAATTCGTTAAGGAGTCCAGAAAAGTAGTTTTGGCTTTTATTAATTTTTAATTTATATTAAAGCATTATATTCATGTCATTCATAAAAATTGCAACATGGTTTCACTTAAAAATATAATTTTGTTAAAAAAATTGGACTACAACCAAAATGTTATTACTAAGTAAAAATATAGCAATAATCTACTGCAATAACATATTATTAATAACCATAATATTGTAAATTTGTTTACGTGTAATCAAACTATGACTATAAAATAAACAAGATATGTTTTTTTTCAATGAAGCTTCTGTTGGTTATATGATTTTCTACCAATTCTGCATTTTATTTCTAAATATTTTATGTCTAAATATATATTTTCTGTGCGAGTGCGTTCTAGAAAATTTGATTGGTACTATGGAAAATATCAGATAAATAAATCAACGGCAAGAGGGATCCTGCACCCAGGATAACACAAAATATGATGGCAAGCATAGGCCGCAATGGTTACCGCCCTTAAGTAATCAGAAAGCAGTTTCAAGGTGAAAACAGCGGAATTCGTTAAGGAGTCCAGAAAAGTAGTTTTGGCTTTTATTAATTTTTAATTTATATTAAAGCATTATATTCATGTCATTCATAAAAATTGCAACATGGTTTCACTTAAAAATATAATTTTGTTAAAAAAATTGGACTACAACCAAAATGTTATTACTAAGTAAAAATATAGCAATAATCTACTGCAATAACATATTATTAATAACCATAATATTGTAAATTTGTTTACGTGTAATCAAACTATGACTATAAAATAAACAAGATATGTTTTTTTTTCAATGAAGCTTCTGTTGGTTATATGATTTTCTACCAATTCTGCATTTTATTTCTAAATATTTTATGTCTAAATATATATTTTCTGTGCGAGTGCGTTCTAGAAAATTTGATTGGTACTATGGAAAATATCAGATAAATAAATCAACGGCAAGAGGGATCCTGCACCCAGGATAACACAAAATATGATGGCAAGCATAGGCCGCAATGGTTACCGCCCTTAAGTAATCAGAAAGCAGTTTCAAGGTGAAAACAGCGGAATTCGTTAAGGAGTCCAGTAAAGTAGTTTTGGCTTTTATTAATTTTTAATTTATATTAAAGCATTATATTCATGTCATTCATAAAAATTGCAACATGGTTTCACTTAAAAATATAATTTTGTTAAAAAAATTCGACTACAACCAAAATGTTATTACTAAGTAAAAATATAGCAATAATCTACTGCAATATGACTATAAAATAAACAAGATATGTGATATGTTTTTTTTTTCAATGAAGCTTCTGTTGGTTATATGATTTTCTACCAATTCTGCATTTTATTTCTAAGATATTGCTTTGTTTGGGTGTGTTTTGAAGTTGAAAAAGTTTAAATTATTTTATAGCCTTAGAAAAAAATCCACACCAATTTATAAATCTGTAATAAAAAATTAATGGAATTATTTGATTTAAAAATATAGTAAGAAAATTTAATCAGCCCAGCTGTCAATGAATTAATTAATTACAAAAATATGCATGATTAGAAAATAAAAGTGTTTTCATTACATGCAATAATTATATGATGTTTTTTACCCACATTGTTATAGTTTGAGAGAGACTCATAATAATGAGTACTTAATCTTGGAATATTCACAAATTTTGTTTGCGTTTAATCAAAATGTGATAATTTTGAATTCATATAAATTTGTTATGCCTGAAAAAACATGCTTATGATTTGATGTCATTTGGCTTGAGTACAGTCAGATAAATCAAACAGTATAATAGTAATGTGATATAAAATTATTTTTATATAAGACAGCAGTATAATATTTTGAATATTTTTTTTTATAATCATATGATTTTACTAAAACCATGTAATGCAATCATATCATGTTGCTCTTAGACTTTGGTTGCCTCAACCATTTTTTTGGTTTTCTATATGCATGAGCTTTGATTATTTTCTGTTTTAGCAATTTTCAACTAATTTCAGAATTTCGGAAACTTAAAAGGTTTTAAAGATCCAAATTAGTTCTCTAATTTTTTAATGCGATATTTTTATTCGTTTTGTAAGTTTTAGCTTTTGAAGACCTTTTGATTTATTGGTAAAATTGTTAAATTGTTAAGTTTTTAGATGTTTTTTTTAATTTTGTGAATATTGTGAATTTTTAATTTTTTTGTCAGCTTTCTTTCGAGTATTTTTATAAAACTTGGTTTTTAAAAAAATGATTTAGTTTTCTGCGAAATCTCTCATACCAGATTTTTTCTATTGTATTGAAACCTTAAAACGTCTTAGAGGCGCATGCGTAACGATTTTTGCCATACTCTTTGGAAATGCAGGGTTTTTCAAATCTAAATTAGAATTAAGAATACGCAATAGCGGAACTCACTCTCTGTTGCATATCTGCAAAACTCTCTTTTATATGTTTTGTTATTAGGCCAATTCAAAATCTTGTGCAAATGGTCTTGGATCGTACCATTTGCAAAGTGGTGTAGCATATTTTTACTTGCTATTCTTGTATAAATAAGCAGCTCCTAAAGGTAGTAGTGTATATTTGCAATGCACGTATGCAATACTTAATTGCAAACCAGAATATCGAAACGTTCTCTCGCCGCTCATTCACGCATGTAAATAAATAAAAAAAAAATTCACAGCTGAGTGTGAATTTCTCGTTTTGCAAAAAAGTATTCCAAAATAAATCAACAAGGCCGTTCACGATTGCTGGAAAATGCAAAAATATGTAATTTATTATATTGTTACATACCGTAGCATTTATACAAGATTTGCAACGTTTGCATCTACAGTTTGCTATGAAGCGTGATTTCCCCTTATATATTTCACTTAAAATTTATTGACTCTGGCAATCTTAAACATGATTTATTTCGAGCAGTGTTTTTGCTTATAAAGATAAGACGATTTTGTTGTTATTTTTATCCTTGGACATGATTTTGAATTTGTATGAGCAAAAATTTATTTCCTATTATTTTTTTGTTGTTTTTTGCACGATATGCAATAAAAGCAACAACATTTTATGGAAAATATTTAAAAAAAACTAAATGAAATAATAATTTTTTCAATTTGAGATCAAATTTCTTCTATTTGTAGAGAAAACAATTT
>OY101442.1:25022829-25170329 GCA_956483585.1 Gymnocheta viridis
ATTCAATTCGCACATAATATATCAAGTAATATGATATTTTTATAAATCCTAAATGATAAGTATCAGTAGAAAAAGAACAAGTCATGATTTTTATAGTCAGTATTAAAACAAAATCGATTACGGTATGCGACGAAATGGAAACCACAATCGAATAGCGAAGTCCGTGGAATCGACACCAATATATATATTTTTGCTTTATAAGATGGCCGCAGTTTTAAAGAGCTACAACAAAGTAGATGTATTCTGTTGCTGTGAAAAGTACAGTGTATCCCAATATCAGCTAATTCGTTCCTTAATGTTCGCTGGCACAATCAAGCGCTTCGTCAACTTTCCCTCGATCACTGAGTACAGCGAAACATCATATTTTTCGATACTTAAAGTTTCGGATCTTGCCATTAGAGCAGCTATCCAATTTATCGTGCTTCGATCAGATTCCATTCCATTTTGTAAGTAAGTAGTTGTCCTTTTCCTGGGCCCCATTAATTTCTTATTTTTAAAAGGCATATTAATAAATTACGATCCGTTTTTACCAAGTGTTGTGTTTTGATAAGACGTACAGTTTATCGTATGAATATCCATGATATACATTTGGCAGAATTTATTTCCGGAACGTTTCTGGTCAATTTCACTTAGATGAATACTTTTTTGTAGGTATTTACTTATATTTATTGGTTGGTTAAAGTTTTTAGCGCATTAACTACACAACCGGTGATGACTGGGAACGTGTGTTCGAGCCCAGTTTCAGGAAGGTCATAACATCAAGCATTTTGCAAATGTGCTTTAGTGTGCCATTGTATATGTTGTTGTTGGATTGTTTCAGTGACGAAGCACGGGTCACTGAACAGTACCGGCAGCAATTAATACTAGTCTATGCTAATGTACACAAAAAAAAAACCTTAAGTTTATGTGGCTCTTTAGTCCGAAAGCTCTTGTAGAGTTAGAGATTCTGGTGATAAATATCACAGATATGTAAAGTGAAGGCTTTTTAATCGATCCTAAATGCCTACAAGTATAAAAAAATACGAATAAATTCTGGAAACTTGAATCCCTTTCTAATAAATAATGAAATATTAAAAAAAAATTGAATCCTTCTACTACCTCGGAGTTGTTATAAACCGAACTGGAAGATCTAGTAAAACATTGTAAGTCGAATAAAAAAAGGCAATCTTTTGGCCAGCCCAATAAAGTATGGAAATCGTCTATAATATCACGCCGTGTTAAAATCAACATTTTCAACACCGACCTAAAATCAACTCTACTATATGGCTGTGAAACTTGGAACGCTGTCTCCCGAGACATTAACACTTTGCAAGTTTTCTTAATTAAATGTTTCCGAAGAGTTCTGGGTACGAACCATCTCAAACAAAAATCTGTTAACTGAAACATGTCAAATACCACTACGTGTAGAAATACATGCTGAGAAGAAAGTGGAACTGGATCGGACACACAATCCGTAAAGCACCGTCCGATCTTGCCAGGAATGCTATCGATTGGACCAGCATATACATGGCGAGTGCAAATTGATAGCGAGGCTAGAAAAATGCATAAAAGCTGGAGTGAAGTAAAAAATATGCTCCTTATAGGATCGAAGGGAATATAAGGAAATATATTTTTATACCCGCAATCAAAGTAGTACAGGAAGATTAGATGGTTCATCCAATATTACGGGACACTTCAACTACTGGTTCCCTTTTATTAATTTAAGTTCAATGTACCGTTGATCGAAGGACTTTTCTTGCATTGATTACCGAGCCGGGATCCGAATCAGAGCAGAACGTAATATCTAGGTATATATGCCTAATCCTTGTTATAAACCGTGTTTGAAAACCTTACTGACGCATTAAAAATAAATTAATGTGGGTTTGAAAATGAAAATTTATGCAAATTTGGTTTTAATGTTCATTTTAAGCCTAAATAATTTTTTTCTGACTACGCCAGTTAAATTTTAGCCAACTTTTGAGAGAACAAATCTACCAAATTGAAAGAGAGGCGAAAATTATTCTAATTTTTCGACCTTTTTATTGATATTTTATTAAAAAAAACTTCTCCAAGCTTGAGATCAACAATAAAAATATCTTCCAATAATTCGTTTTCTATGTGGAATGCTTTTACAGGGATATAAATAAATTAACTGCCAGACCTACGATGTCACACGTATTCGTTATTTCGTACAACTACATTAAAAACAAATTATATAATGTTGTTTTTGTTTTAAATATAACTGTACGAAAGAACGAGTACGTGTGACGTCGTGGGCCTGGCAGTAATAATAACAATTATTTTTTTTGAAGAACAATAAAAACTTATTCTAAATTTAATGGAAATCAAAAATTGCCAAAATTTAAAATTAATTACACATTAATTAAATGATATTAATTAATTTTTATGATATTGCAATAGATTTAAGTAATTTTGTATTTGTATAATGTTTAATTAATTTTAAATTTTGAAAAATTTTTAATGTGTCTGAAGATAAATTCGTGTTTAACAAGCCGAGACACGAACAAAAATTTTTAAAATAGTCATTTTGCATTTAACAGAGTTCTGTAAAACGCTTAAAAGCAATGGCAAATTTGATTATGAAAGAACAATGTAGGAATTGGCACCACGGTCATTCCAAAAAAAAAATACGATCAAAATTCTTCATTATGATAATGATATTACAATAATAGAATGTTGGGAGGCACTACAAAAATTGGCTTAAAAGAACAAGTTTTTTAGTGAAATTTCTGGAGAAGATTGGTAATCACTTTGGTAAAATATGGAATTTTTTTAAATCAATTTGCTCAATTTCCAAAATTATTCCAGATACGCGACCAATTGGGTGCTATTAGAGACCCTTTGGACTACAGTACCTTTATAGTGTACAATTCCATATTTGACCAAAATTTTCACCAATCTTCTCCAGAAATTTCACTAAAAACCAATTTTTGTAATGCCTCCCAACATATATCTTATATCCTATTATTGTAATATCATTGGGTACCTAATGAAGAATTTCCGGCGTATTTCTTTTGGATTGGACGTGGTGCCAATTTCTAGATTTTTCTTCCTTAATCAAATTTGCGATTACTGTTAAGCCTTTTACAGAGCTCTGTTAACTGTAAAATGAGCTATGTTAAAAAATTTGGTTCATGTCTTTGCTAGTTGAACACGAATTTATTTTCACACAAATAATTTTTTATTGCTTTTTCTTTTTTTGAAAAAGAACTAAACAATTGTTATTATTATTAATTTTATTTATATCTCTGAAGGAGAAAGCGAAATATTGTAAGAAATAAAATTTTTATTTTGTTATTGTAGACCTTAAGTTTGGAGAAGGTTTTGAATAAAATATGAAATAAAGACTTTAAACATATTTACTTTTATATGATATTTCTAGCTTAAATAAAACTTTGGTTTGGTTTGGACTGTGGGCAGCTATTTAAAAAATTAAAGCTTGCGGGATTTTATGGGCTGCTGCAATCATTGGATGTTTCTGAGTTGAACCAGTTTATTTTTATTTTTAGAAACACATCCTTTAAAGGATAAATTAAGAACCGCAGAGAAAACTTCAATTGAAATATTTATAATATTGAAGATGTATTTATATAAACTTTTAATTATTTTTTTCTTTGCTGCTGATTGAGATAAATTATAGGATTACCTTAAACTTAGTCGTTTGAGCTTTTTTGGCGGCTTTCTTTAAGCATGTGCATGTCAAAGAATAAAGAGTTTTCAAACTACAATTTGCTGCTTTTCTTTGGAAAAGTTGTTAGTCTATATTTTACACTTCTTTTTTAATGTTTAAGTTAACTTGTCATTATTTGTTATATTGCACGTTATTTATTTGTTTATGTTATTTCATAACTGAGCACTTAAATTGAGCTTTTAAAATCAGATTTTTTTTTAATTTTAAACTTTGTTTATTTGTAGTATAATGTTATTGATTAAAACTACTACGTTTGAATAATTTCTCTAAATGATTTATGAATTTTAAGATATATAACTTGTATGTGTGTGTTGTTTTTTTATTTTCCTGTTAATTTTTAATTATGATAATTTTAGTAATTATTTTGTATTAAAGTTAATTTTTTTCTATTTACTGCATTAATATATTTAATATATTGCTAAAATTCAAGAATAAAATTCCCCTTAGAGCAAATGTTTATTATTAATTATAGATATTTGTTTTTAATTTAAACTGTAAAAATTAACTTTATGTATTCTTATTAATTTTACTAATTTGCAATTTCTTTTCTTTTTTTATATAGTTATTTTTTTTTAATTTTAAGATAAAATTAATATTTAATATTATGTATATATATTTTTTACTTTTTATGGTAATAATTTATTGAATGAAAATCTTTGGATTAAATTATTTAGTTGTTATTTTTGTTTTAATTTATAAAAATTTTCACTTAAGGTTTTTGTTTTTTGATCGTGCCAGCATTGGAGTCACACTCTTTTTGATATACTTTTTTTAGTTTTCATGCTAATTTTATTTAAAGCATTTTCATGTGATTTTTATCACATAGATATTTTATTGTTAAAAATATTGGGTTGTGTTTTTCCTCTAAAAACAACACAAAAGATGAAGATTATTATAATTAAAATAAAAACACAGTAGGAGGAGTTTAGCTGAGCAAATCTGTTGTTTAAAATAGCAGCTTATGTATCATTATTATTAGGATAAATTTGTTCACACATAACAGATATTTGACGTAATAATTTGAACCTTTATAATATGAAATAGACTTGTAGAGCAGTTGACGATATTTAAAAAGTATATGTATATTAACAAAATATGTTCATACTTGCAGAGCAGAGCAGAACAGAAAAGAGGTCAGTTTGAAATCTCACCAAATTTGACCATCACTTTTGTATTAAATACTCTAAAGGTTCGCTGGTATCCCAAAGCTTGAAATATATTTATATATATATTTTTTTACAGTCGAACTTCCCTATAACGAATCTGCATGGGACCAGGAAATCGCTTCATTATATAGAAACTTAATTATACAGAAATTATATTTTTTGCCCTTTTATTTTAAAGTTTTTTTTAAATAGTTGATAGCACTTGCTGGGAAGAATACCAAACAGCTTTTGTTCCTCCATCTTCAACTTTATTAATTAATAATAATTTTTTTCCAAAAGAAATGTTACTTCGCTTAGTAATTTTTGTTCACTGAACACGGACAACTACTGCCTAAATTGTTAGTGATGGGACTTTGTTTCTTTTCGTTTTTATGTTTTTTCATCTTTTGAGAATCCCCTATTTAGATATTACTTTATTATCGTCACACAGTGTTTTTAGTATGCGTAACGGAAACTTTTTTGAAATAATTCATTATATGGATGCAAACGGGCAAGGAACTCAAATTTACATCTGAAAAATTGCTTTATTGTAAAGAAAAATTCACTGTTTGGAAATTCACAATAAGGAGATGACATTAGAACGAAATTTTTTGAAATGAGCTTCATTGTATAGAAGTTCACTGTAGAGAAATTCGACTATATTTATATTTTTCAAAGTTGAAAAAAATTGATTTTTTGCACTGCTCATTGTCACATTTCTCGGGATGAAGACTAAAGATCTATAACTTTTGATCGTATTTAAATTTGTCAGTTTTTTATCTCTATGATTATCTATGCTTTATTTTGAAAAAAAGACAGTGAAAATTTTAAATAGATAAAATTGGTTAAATATTTATTTTTAATGTTCTGGACTTAATCATCATTAACGGAAGTATAAAAAGTTAAGTGTTGATTTTTATAGAACTTATCAAGAAGTTGTAATCAAAAAGCAAGCCACATCCGTCAGTCCTACAATATTCGTAGTTAACTTTTTCTTTTACAAAGTTCTTCCACTGAGTTCTATTCCTATCTATTTATGGAAGCTGGTTAAAAGTTTATCTGGTCACACTGACAACGGTTCTTCTCGACGTCGCCCTCCCTGAGGATTCCATTCGCTTTCATACTTTCAGCCCGAAGATACCATCGTTAATATTGTAATAGATCTGAGATAATGCGATGAACCATATCTGAACAAATTTATTAAAATTGGTTTATTATTTAAAGTAACAAAGTCACCCTACAATGGGGCATTACAGCACATAAACGTTTTATAAGCTTAAAGCCCTATTAGAAATATCGTTATTATAAGATGAGTTCATAAAAAAGTGAGAGATCAATATAATTGATAGGATAGAATCCATTTTTTGTAAAACAGTTTATGCTCACATTATGCAACCGATATTGACAAGACTAATACGACTTAAAAGATATTTACTTGCGGATGTGCACAATCTATAGTTTATTAACATCGGTTCAGTATTTTGGAACTGAGAAGCATTTAAAGTTGCAACTAATTCATGTCCTGTCCATATCTGCTTCATGTTAAAAAATAAACAAAACATGCATGTGTGTTTCACCAATTTGCCTTTGTAAAGAAATGAGAAAAACAATGAGGAAGAGTTTTTTTCTCTACTTTGGTTTTTGTAATTGTGGGAAAGGCGTAGTAAACAAAAGACGGCTAATTAATTTTAAGCAGTTTATTTTGAATGATTTTTGCTTTTGTATTTTATCATAAGTATGTAAGTTTTTAATGTTTTATTACTTATAATTAGAATATAGCAGATTACGTCGGCCGTCGGCTATAATAGTAAATTATAAAAGTGTAAGGCCATCCGAACCCCTTGATCGACGTCTTTCAAGAACTGAATCGAACGAACTGAACGAGGCTCCGTAGAGCGCATTTACTGCCCAGCGCTAATTACCCAATGTCCACCATTTCTCTCATTTGAGAGCAAATAGTTTAAGTTTTAGTTACAAGATTTGTATGCTTCTAATGAAGTTAGATTCAATAAATAATAAAAAAAACGTATACAAATATTTTTATTCGTGTAAAACTCGGTTTAATTGCATGTACTCTTGATCCAAAAATTTAGTGAGAATCGGTTTATGATTAGTTATTGCCTTCAAATAAGGCCAACTTCCGAAAATCATTGAAAATATTAGTACTAAGACAAAATTCAATAAAACTAACTACTGCTTCAATAGAAATCACTTTACAAGATACTTTAAGCATATATGTATAATCCACTGGATCTGGAAGCTATGATGACGTTCCACGATACAATCTTATAACACCCTTTTTTGGTTGGTGGTTAAAAATAGTAATAATAACTAATAAATAATTTTTCTTCAATATCTTTTAGGATTATATGGAAAACAGGCAAATTGCTGATATAAAAATTTAGCACAAAATATCTGTCCTTGATATTGATCTCCCAGTGAAAGCTGCACTCAAAAGAAAAATCAATCTATCCGTATTTAAATCAATCCCAAGCGGTGTTAAAAGTACGGTAATCCAAGATTTATTTAAATCAAGTACAGAACGATTGATTTAAGTACGGAATATTAAGTGCTCAATTTAATTTTTTAGTTGGTTTAAGATTTTTCACGTGATTAAAGAATTTTGTACATATTTTAAGGAACTCCAGAATTGGTTATCTAAAGTAATTCCGTTTTTGGTTGATTAAAGTACATTTTATTGTTATTTGTACTCAAAATTTTGAGTACAATTCGTACTCAAAGTAAGTAGAAAATACTTGAATTTAGTACTGCGTTTTCCTTTCTGTGTGCAAATGTTTGAATATAAAATTGATATGAAATGAAAGGGGAGAGTCTATACAATAAAATAGTATTATTCATTTTAGGAAGCAAAACAGCTCTAAACAGTGCCAGAAATAAAATCTTTTTGATATTGACGTATAAAAAAACACAAAATAGCCAAATTTGTTTAATAAAAAAAATTTTAAACTGCATTTTCTGACTAATCAGAAAACGCATTTTGAAACCTCTTCTTTGTGGCGAGATATTCAGAATAGGTATCAAAATGATGGGCTTTTAACATATTTCAGTGTTTTTAATTCAGTGGGCTTGTAAATCGGTGGCAAAAATTACGTCTTCTTGCAGATTGAGCCTCAGTGCGCCGGCACGGCGGATATACAATCCATAAATTCAGTGGCAAAAATGAATAAGTGCTTAAGTCGGCATAAGCTAAATTTTAATTAATATTTTTTTGTAATTTCCACATTCAGAAGTAACTCTGGGCAAAGTTTCAATCATTTTGCACTATTTTTCAGCAAGTTATAGTGTAATTAAGTGCTTCTTATTATATTTTTTCATCTTATAATCTCATATGGAATAACAGCTTAACTTAAAATATAATTTAGTATATTTCAAATTGAATATATCAGTTCTGGAGTGTAAAACAAAGTATTCCTAAATTAGATGAAATGAGAAACGAATTTGGCAATTTTAACTAAATACAATAGGAACAAGTTCCTTAAAATCAACTTGAAAGTTAAAAAGTTCCTTATTGCCACAGAATTATTGAATTGTATTGCGAAAATCATAAAGACATAGATTCACAAAAACAAGTTATAACATCTTTAGAGTTTTCCCTTTATCCTATATGGATAAGCCAGCTACGGTTAAGCAATAAAATCCCAACTCGCGTTATTTGAAATAGTCGAATGTGGAATACTTCCAAATGAAAAAAATATTTTTGTGTGTGATAGTAAAATTAATATTTTTAATTGTCTGTTCTTATATTGGAGAGATATATGTATTTACCTCATACATATCTTTACAATTTATGCTGCTATGATTTTGTTTTATTCCGCTATTTCTGGCATAATTTAATCAGAAAAAAATATTTGACAAATATTTGTGTGAAATCCGCTTTAAGTTTCAATCAATATTTTATTTGATTCACTCAGCGTTTCGCATTAGATCGCATTCAAGAAACAATCAATTTGATTTGTTTGATCAGTAAACGTTTTTGTTTGCCTACGTTTTTGTGTGATTGCGTTTTTGTTTGATATTAAAATCTTCCCTTGTTTCTTTGGAATATTGTCTCATGCCCAATTCTTTCTGACTAAAAATGTTACGAATATTAGCCAAAATAATAAACTACTGATTTCGTTTTTATTTAACTATGATTTCTCGTTATGGAATAAAATAAACGAATGTACGGCATTTTTGCAGCAAAAACCAAATTTTTAAATTTAAAATTTTTTATGAATTTACAAATTCGCTGATTGGTTGACGCTCAGTAAAATGTATGGATAATTTTCTCTGTGTAGTTTTACTTAAAATTTTTTAATACTGTCAAGATCTGATAGTCCAGCAGAATTTTTCTTCAGTTTACAGTATTTGCCTTCTATTTGATTTTTTTTTTCGGTGTAGATAGTAAAAATTTGTTGATTTCTTTATTTTACTCTACAATCTATAAGTTTCGCTTGGAATATCTCAGAAGAAGAACATGCCGGATTTCAAAGACTTTTTGTTGATCGGATTTTACCGATCCGTGCGTCCGATTTTAATATCAACAGCTCTTTATAAAAATTAAATTCTTAAGAGTATTTTTTTTATAAAATGAAAAAATATGTGCCGTTTTTTAACTATTATTTTATTTGAGTTTTTATAATTGCCATAATTGATTTTTAATTTCAAATTGCATTTTAAACCGTTTATTTGCTTTTGCTAAAACTCACTCTGGGTACATAAGTATGTATTTGCTGGTATGTACTTTCAAATATTGCACTTTTAACTTGTTTACATTTTATTTATTTTATTTGTTTGGAAACTTTTAAAAAGTTTTTTTTTTTATTTTCAACAAATTTTGTATGAATTTTCTTACGACAACTGCAATGTTAAGTACAAAGCTTTGTTTTAATTATTTCTTTAATGTTTTAGTTTTATTTTTAGTAACTTATTATATTTTTGTTTTAAATGTACAATTTTTTATAAATATTGTATTTATTTCGCTTTACATTTTTCAAGTTTATTTTAATTTTTTTCTAACATGTTTGCTTGTTTTATTTTATAATAAATATTTTCTGAAAAGCCGCCGGCTTTTCTTTTATTTTTATAAAAAAAATTTATTATATATATATTTTTTTTAATATTGTGTCACATTTTTAAAAGTTTATTTTCCGGATTTTTTTGCAAATCTTGTTTTTAATCGTACATCTTGTCAACAAATACCTATAAAAAAAACTTAAGCCGATCGACCGACAAACAGGCAGCGAAACAACTTAAAATTGTTTTGACTCGATCGGAATTTGTTCGATTAAAATGCGCAGCTTAAAAACACTTTAGTACCGTTTAGTTAAAAAATCGACTGTTCACTGTGCAGTTTGCAAAAATGTACTAAAAAAGCAAGATTCAACTTGTGGCTGGCTGGCTGACTGACTGGTTGGCTGGCTGTGAACAGCAAGGAGGAAAACCACGTACAAAAAAAAACGCAAAACATTTTTGTATTAGTTTGTTGAAAGCAACAGCAACACACAAACAGCAAATGCAAAAGAAAAAACAAATGCAAAAACTAAATGTAAAAATAAAACAAAAGAGAAAAGACAGAGCAGCAACAACACAGAATATAATAATAGTTGGTTGGATTTGGGTTTGGGTTTGGTTGGTTTTGGTTCGGTTGGATTGTTGGCTGGCTGGCTGGCGGTCTTGTGTAAATGTGTTGGATGAATGAATGAAACGTCAGATAGGTAGACAAGCAGACAGACAGACGTGTGTATGAACAAACAAACAATCAGACGTATGAATGTTTGTAATTACATACATACTGTATGTTTGTATGAATGAACATGTTTGTATGAAAACCTTTCCTGGCTGCATTTCTGTGACCATCTATTTCATACATACATGTATATAAATATGTAAACAAACATACGAGCGCAATTTGAACAGTCTTTACAAGGTTAGTTATTTTTTAAGTTTGATTCTTATTGCAAAATTTGAGCCACTCGTTGATTTGCATTATTTCAAACATAAATTCGTGGTTTTAAGGTGAATTCACCCAATTGTTTCGGTACAAAATTTAGTTGACTGATAGTTTTCTGTAACACAATTCACACATTAAAAAAAACTTATATTTCCTGTGGCCGACGCAATCGGCCATATTCTAGAATTAAATATAAAACATTTACATAAATGCTCATAATAAAAAAAGAAAAAAAAACATTCTAAATAAACCACTTCAAAATTATTAGCACTCTTACTTAGCTCTCTCTTATTACAAAGTACGTATAGAAAAAGCTCTGCATCAGTTGTATGTAAAAACAATTTATCCATGCATACTTCGTTTTCAACTTGAAGCTGATACATTCATGTGTAATAAGTGTGCATGAATTAGTAGTAATTTTGAACGCTTACAGCTCCCAAAATACTGAACCGATTTAAATAAAATTGAGATTGTGCATATCTATTTAAAAAAACCTTTAAAAACATATAAATCTTTCGAAAATCGGTTCAGTATTATTGACGTAAAAGGGATCTAAAATAACGTGTTTGCCTATTAATTATATAGATGTTCCCAAAAATCAAAGTTACTATATGAAATATGCAAATAAAATAGAAAAATCTGTGACGAATTGTGTAGAGAAAAAGGATAAAAGTCGCTTTCTGTAAATGACTTATGAACTAATTGTTTCCAAAGTACAATTATAAAAAAATGTTTTTTGTCGTTGTATTGTTGTACAAACGCATAGACCAGTATTATTGGACCATGGTCCGGACAAAAATTAAAAATGAACCAATTCAATTTGAGAGTTGTCTGACCAAAATTATATCTGTCTCGGTCTCTCTCTCTCTATCTCTCTCTCTCTCTCTCTCTCTCTCTCTCTCTGTAAAAGATTAAAATTAGTTAATCACCAATAATGCTTGAAAGTAGTTAGAAAAATTCCTGAATGATCGTTTTCAAAGGATTTATTGCACAAAAGTAGATTGCACTGCACCAACACAAGCAAAAGCAAAAAAAGACTGGACCTGTCGCAGTATAATTTATTAATGATTGCCACCGATTCAAAAATAGATATGAAAGTAAACAATACAGAATCTCAAAAGCCAAAAATCTTAATTACCATTTTTTTTATTTTTTTGCGAACAGGGTGATTAAAAATGAGCCTGAGTATTATTCAACGAAAATTCACTATTTGTCTTCTTTTGAATATTTTTTGATGAAATACATTTTATTTAGTTTATAGACTTCTTAACTGTCCACACAAGGGACACTTTCAAAATTATACTTATTTAAGTACAAGACTTTAGTTTTTTGGCGCTAATTGTACTAAAACCTATTTGTACGAGTATTTCTGCCTGTTTATAGAAAATCTAAGCAAAATTATGTGTAAGAATTATGTATATGAAAAACAAAAACAAATTTTCGTAATTTTCTGTTTTCATTTTCTAAATGGAGGAATTTAATTATATTTGAAGTAAACAAACATTTTAGTAGAAGGCCCGAAAACAAAATATAGACAAATAGTCGAGCACCCAAAATAAAAAATTTAAGCAACGGTACCACAAATCCAAATAGCTTTATAAATATCTAAGCGACTGAGTGTGAAATTCTTGGTTTTGTTAAAAGCAAACAGAAGCCATTATTTTAATAACAAAATAATTATATTTGTTTCCCTTTAATGTTTGAATATGGCTTCGGCCATATAGATGGCACAATCTTGAAGTCCAATTTTCATAAACTTTTCGCGATAATTGCAGCCGAATTGCGTTAATGACTCACCGAATGTAGTGTCCTAAGAATACAATCGTCTCCGGCTTATCGGCGTAGACAAGAGACTTGACATATTGCCAGAGAAAATAATCTAATGGAGTTAAGATTGCACAATCTTGTTGGCCGACTAAAAAAAATTAAGTAACATTTTTAATTATTTTTTTTTAGTACTTTTGAGATTGCAACAATCTTTAAGCGTTGGCCTAGCGTGAATCTATTCATTATAAAATGGCAAACCAAACTAACCACAAAGCAACTACCAGCTGTCACATCGGTTGTCAAACAAAGCATTGTTGCCTATTCAAAGTTCTATCGGGCTTAAAAAACGCTCTTTACATACATTTTGCACCTTTCGAAGCTCGAGCAATTTCTTTGACTCATAGTCGGACATTTTGTTCCAAATGTGCATAAGACTATTTTGGATATTTTTCTCAGAAGTTGAAGGCAAAAAGGAAGCGAAAATCATTTGACAGTTTTTACTATGCAAGTTACTCATAATTTATAAAATTTTTAAAAAATATTTAATATTTTATTAAAAATAGGACAACATGTTTCATAAGTGGTCTTTGAAATTAAATATATTTTGGGAATCGGGCCTCATACAGGGCCCAGGACCAATTGTGGACTTATGCAGAAAACAAATCCACATGCCTAAAAATATATACATTTAAAACATTCTATCTATTCCATTTTCCTTAATTGTGATTCCTAGTCAAATAAAGATGATCAAGCTAGCTTTATTAGATTGTCGCAAGAATGGATATGGATAGGAAGAGATTCTTAGTTAATTAATGCAATAAGTGACAAATCAACCAGCACAAACATATTTTCCTATTCCTCTGAATGTTCTTTATAACTTTACATTTTATGCTTAAATCTTTAGTGTCTTTATCTCAAAATAAAGCTGAAAGCATGGTACAATTATTACCAGGTAGCTTTAGTGATGCAGTATCGAAAATATGAACACATACTGTTTGCTGCGAATTGCTGGGAATTTCGTTACTGAATGTAACATTTAATTTCTTTTTGACAGTCAGTAACAAAACTCCCAGCAAGCAATATACATACTTTTTTTTGTACTGTACCTACGCGGTAAGAACCGCGCCTTAGCTGAGGGTGCATAAAAAGAGAATCAATACTCTCAAAATAAATTATTTATATAAAATTTTCTTTTAAATTGAAATAAATGTTTAGCTTGAGTTCAAATCTGCATTTACCCCTTCCTTCCTAATTTTTAAGAAATTGTTTTTGGATATATTCATTATTTTATTAAGAGAGAACTTTTTTTAAAAAATTTATTCATTAGACTAGCAGAACGGATCAGCACTAATTTCGAGGTCGCTACAAATGAATAAATTGTTTCAAATAAAGTACTCTCTTAATAAAATAATGAATTTATCCAAAAACAATTTCTTAAAAATTAAGAATTAATAGGTAAACTCAGATTTGAACTCAAGACAAAAATTAATGTTAATATAAACCTTAAACAGTTCAACAATTACACATAAAAATTAGTTTTTTCTATTAATTTTCTTCTTACTATTTCTATTTCTTCTTGTCATTATAAAAACAGCAAAAAAGAAGAAAAAAGTATTAATGAAATTTAGTTCTCTAAATAAAATAAAATAACAAAAACTGTCTAGTGGCTTTTTCTTAAAAAAAAAGTGCAACAATTTTTATTCAAAATTATATTTTTATTAAAAATTAGCAATATAATTTTTCTTGAAATACTGAGTTTATTAGATATTATTGTATCATCTCTTGCAATGCAAAATTTTTGTCTTAAGAAAACTTTTAATATCAATTTTTTTCTAAAAAGTAAAAGAAATGTTATATATTTTTTAAAAACACAACGGCATAAGTCTTTTTTTGGGATGGGTGCCTACAGAAACACCTGACGTACCTTGGCTGAAATCGAACCTACAATCCCCAGACTAAAAGTCGAGCAGGCTATTCACTAGGAAAAAGATAAGCGCATTATTGTAATCGCCACTTAGCGAGCAATTTAAGTTTAGCTGTTGCACAAACTCCAGAGTATCTTAATTTAGTCAATTTATTATTACTTATTGAAATGACACATTATTGAAATGACACATCCCTTTCATATAAAGTGTTAGAACTAGAACCAGTCCAAATTAGTTATCAAGATGACTTGAGTCGTGTTGAAAACTAATAAAAAATATTACCAATATTCGCAATTCAATTTGCAATATTGTTTATTTGAATTAATTTCAAAATATGGAGGCAATTGAACAAAATAGTTATGAAAATAACTGGGCTTTTTTGTTATTTAGCACACATTAAACTAACTAAAATGCAAGCTGCTTTTGCACCACTTTGGAAGAGTTGCAACAATCCTGTTCGCAATAGTCGATCCAATAATTAAAAAAATTAAAAAGTTCGTTAAGCTCTTAAGGTGAGCATTAAAACCTTATAATTTTTTTTTAATGTTAATCTATAAGAAGAAAAAAACTGCTTCCGAAACAGAGAAACGGACAGATTGACAAACAGACAACAAGTACAATTGAGCACCGATATTCCCAGGGCAGCATCTTGGGATCTAGCTTATATATTATACACGCCTCTGACATGCCTTGTTACGAACAATAATATTCACACAATAACATTAGCTAATGAGACGGCTTTTTAAAGAGTTCGCGAGACCCCTTACGAATCATCTCAAAAATTGCAAGAATAAAGGAGGAGTCGCAGAAAAAAATGTGCCGTTTTGCATTTTAGATTATTCGATAAATTTATAATATTTGAGCCAGGTATTAGAAAACATTTTATTACCGCAATCATTTGTTAATTTTCTACCTGATACTATTCCGAGTTTCATATACTCGTTCATAAATAAAATTTTCAAATTTCTCATAAAGTTGTGAGCAAAAAAATGCTTTGTTTTCTTCATATATTCTAGTTGAAAAAATAGCTAAAACAAATGAGAATAAAGGTTAAGGAACACAAATCTCCATATCGTCGCATTTCTTTTTAAAACACGTAAGCGCGATATTTTCGTAATTGACTTTTTTGGTTTTTATGGTGATAAATGTTATTTTCTACTATAAAAACCAAAAAAGTCAATTAAAGAAACTTTAAGCCTTAAGCTAAGTACTCTGTTCATCATTTCGTGCGAACTGCTGTCAAAAGTCCATATAAAAAAAAATCATGCGAAATAATTGCAAAAAAAAATGGCCGAAGTTGTACTCTGTTCAAATTGTGAAAACATACGAAATGTTTCTGGCAGCATGATTTTTTCAAATACAACATGTTTCTGGCAACATATTTTCCAACTGCGAAATAATGTAAGCACCACTTATTTCGTGCGGAATTGCAAACAACAGATGCTCAGCTTTTAATTAGCATTGAATTTGTTGCGCACAATTAACTAAAATAAAGGAAAATAGTGTGAAAATAACATAAAATGAAGGTATGGGATTGAATGAGAACGTGTGTCTTCAAAGCAGCACAAGCTCTTAAAATTATTTTGTTCTCCATTTGTTTTCACACATGGTTTTTGTTTACATAAGAAAAACAATGTTGCTTACTTCAAGGCAATAAAAACGATAAATTTCTTCTAAATCGTAGTGTTGTCACCACTGGCTAATTGTCAAAATTTTCAAACGAAATAATCAATTTTGCTCAACATTTTTCGCAAATTCAAACAGAGTACTTAGCTTTAAGAAGAAGCGCGATGATATATTACATTCCCATCAATAATTTCTACATGTTACATCTACGTATAATTAATGTCTACAGAAATATTTATCATACGTATTTAAAAAAAAAATTTGCAATATTTAATTTCAAAACTTCATTCGATTTTTTATTGTCACTTATTATTTAAAAATTATTAATTATTTATGTCCGGCCAACTGTAATAAAAAAAACTGTGTTCTAACGTCTGCTTCTGTAACTGTCGTTTACGTTTCTCATGCTCGACTGAGAGCCAAAGCGTCCCGCTTCCTCAACCGAGTGTGGCCTCTGTAATATAGGCCAACTGCGGCCAATTGGAATTGCGAATAATTGAATTATTTTAAAAGATGCCGACACATATTTTGAAAACACCGTTTATGCCATCGATATGTTTAGGAGGCGGAGTATTTTAATTTTTGGCTTTGAGTTTATGCAATATTTGTTGCTGAGTCACTACTCCATTACTGAACCCGATATTATGTTCGCATATCAATATTAACTGCTTTCAATTTCATTTAACTCAACTTTGCATCCATATGTATGTGGGTCTGCCATGTTAAATGACGATCAATATGAACACCGGGATAGATATAAATTTGGCCTTATTTTCACATTAATGTCTTTGTGTGCATCTAACTCTTTTTTTCAAGTTTCGAGAGGGACATTCTTGTGCTCCCAGATGAATACTTTCCATTTTTGGATCCGCCTTATTACCTGTATAACAAATTATAGTGGAAGGACCCCATACAAAAAGGGCCATCCTATTTCCCCTTAGATGCAAAAAGCCCGTTATCAAATTTTTATTATTACTTCCCTACCAAGGCGTATCAGTATACCGTGTGCCTTGACATGTCTAGGATAAAAGTGCTCACACAATTACAAATTTAAAATTAAATAAATAAAAAATTTATTACAATAGTTGACAAAAAAAAACATTTTCTAAGATGGAATTTTGTGTCTTGTTAAGGACCTCTTCATATACGAAAATACAAGTACGATAAAAACAAAGCATGATGAATATTTTTATAGATTACTTTTAAATACTTAACACTACTTAATTGTATATATTTTGTATTATCGATATGTGCTAACAGATTTTGTTTTTAACCCAAAGCAACGTTTCTATGGCTGTTCACTATTTGGCCCAACTAAGAAAACGCTTTATCGTTTGGCAGTGACGTTGTGAACACAGACAAATATTTTTCATCCTTGGCTTCTCATCATTATCTAGACGATGGGACCCCAGAGAATTTTAAATTAAACATAATTTTGACGCTTTATTTGCTGTTGTACGCTGGAGTGGAGATTAGGTTGTAATTTGGAATGAATTTCCGTCATCCCACGTCAAATTTGGTTGATAAACAGACCGGTTTCGGCTATGTGCCATCTTCAGTGTTCTCTCAGTAACTTGAAGATTAGGTTGTCTCAAAAAAAATTTTCATAAATTTGTCAAAAACACGTTTTTCACTTTTAAAGGAAAAATGTCCAAGCTTAATTTTTGTGTGCAAAAACTATAAGTTTTGGCAAAGCATTTGCTCATTTAGTTACCCTACATTAAAATTTTTCAAAATTTTTCCATAAATTTTGTAAGCAACGCTTTATAACTTGTAAAATTTGTATCAAAATGAAAAATACGAGTGATGCAGTTTGAAAGATCAATTGATTGTAAATCATTTATTAACATTAATTTTTTAATTTGTTCTTACCGTTTTAGGGTTATATTATTTTTAAGGTTTATACTTTAAATTAAAAATTAAAAATGCGTTGCTTTGTACTGTTCTGATCAATAAATCAAATAATAAAATCGTTTTGTGTATCTCCACTGGAGATGGGTTTTCGGGAGGTGTATTTTAGACGTTTTGCTTTCAATTCAGTTACAAAAAAATGCAGAGAAAAACAGAGCAAATACTCGCTACCTTAATTAATACTTTGTCAGAACTAATATCAATATAAATTAGCTATATATTCAGTCATATAACGATCGTCGAATTCATGAAGAACTTCTTGTAAAGTATAGCAATTTCCATGGATCATATTGTAGTACCCTCTATTTCACTACAATGAATGACTTAGTCCGACAATTATTGCAAGAATTATTTAAAAAGCTGAATTGTACTAAAGCTTTAATAAACAAAAATTTCATAAAATTTCTACATACAAAAATCTTACTTAAAATAATTCTTGCAAAACATAGAAACGGACAAACAGACAGACAGACAGAGGAGATTTATTCCGAAATTCAAAGTTAAAATAACTCGATCAACCTGGAAATAATTAAAGCAAAAACTTTGCAAATTATTTCATAAATGGCGGAGTTTTATAAAAAACAAATATTTTGTTAAAGTATGTTAAGAAACGAAATTTATTTAAACAAAAGTCATACAGAAAATGTCCTTTTGGGTTTCCTTGAACCCAAAACAATTCGATTCAGTAAAACAATAGCAAACAAATAAAAATATTTCATGAAACAGTTTTTAGATCAAACAACCTTTTTATTGAAATTAATTGTGCTTAAAAACTGTACATAAAATTAAAAGGACCAACAAATTATCCTACGTTCGTAAATGCAGTACAGCGCTACTGTACATGTTGACACAAATCTTATCATGCTCTTTTATTGTGTACTTATTATTTTGCTTGTGCATTTAAATTTTTATAAAATTTTTTTGCTTCATTGATACATTTAAAAACATTTGAATTTACTACTGCAGCGCAGTACTGCATCTACGAGCCTAGAATTAGTTAAAGAAATACAACAAAATGAACTTCAATAGAAAAACAAACACACGGACAGACGTATGTATATTAAAAGGACACAAACAGTAACAAAAATATACAAACGAATTGAGTGATTCTTCTTTCTTTTAAGTCTTTTAAAAGGCGTTTCGATCTTTATATGTATTTCTTCCAAAGATTAGTAAATTAGTTAATATAATTAAAACAAAGAATAAAGATTCAATAAATTCTATAACTGATCTTCAAACAAAGAACTTTTCAGATTGCCCTTATGCATCACACACCGGGTTTTGGTTAATTTATGTATTTTGTTGCAGTTGCTTGTTGTGTTTGTTTGATGGTTTGTTATAAACCTCATTGTTTGTTTTTCTTTTTGTTGCTGTTGCATGTTACTGTTGTTGTTTTAGAATTTGCACGGTAAAAGTTATTAGAAAAATCATGCTTTTCCCCTTATAAATCACACGAAAACTTACTTACATTCGCTCACAAATAAGCCCTACAATCTAGACAAAAAAATAATAGAATAATCTCACACACTCAAACACGTATTGAACGGTAAAAGTAAATACTTGAATACGAGACGAAGTAAGTAGGTTTGTTTGTATGATTTGTTGCTATTGTTGTGTGTCAATGTCAAATACGATGACATAAAATAAATACACTGGACTTAACTCGCGCAAAGTGTGCAAAAACACAATGCACTGTGATAACGACTACAACGCCGACTACTACGACGGTAACGATAACAAACTGTAACGACCAACCGTCACGTTGAAGGTGGCGAAAAGTACTGTGAGACTTTATGTGCAACGCCATCCATTCATCTATGCACTTAGACTTTACCACATCTAATATTTTTTCTATTTTCTCTAGGTTGCTTTTTTTTTTGTATTTCTCTTGTTGTTTCGCGGACTCTGTTTGCTCTTTTTGTTTTGTATATGCCAACAAACCAATACAAAAATCTATGCTCCCCTTCCCCCAAAGACACGTTTTGGGTGTTTGTTGATCATTTGTTTTTGTTCGGTTGGGTTCTGTTGTTCGAATAAATAGTTGTTGGTTGGCCGGTTGGTTGTATGATTTGTAGTTGTTGCTAGTTGCCGGGACTTGTGCGCTTTTCTCTATTTACTGTAAAATTGCACATGCATTTAATATACGGATGTGGGTACACTCTTACACAATATACTTGTGTGTTTAATATAGTATGTAGCTTTCTTTATTTGTCTTGTTGTTTGTTTTTGATTTTGCTTTGATGAAATCTGGAGAATAATAAATGTTTGGTACGTTTTTGAATGCTAGTCTTAACAAAAAGTACTTCAAGTCGATTACGGAACCACAAATACAATGAATTAATTGCAGAAATACCTGAATGTATTTGTATTTTTCTAAATTATCAAGGCCATTTTCCAGATGGTTTCGATCTCTGTATATCGCCTTTAAATGCTGAGTATCAGTGGAAAAGGCACCAACATATATTATGAACCTTGACAATCGCCTGGATAACATCGTCTCTAGTTGTTCTATTTAATATGTTTAACAAGTTGCCAGCGAGCAATCTGCAATCGGTAATTATCTAAAATTTTGGTATTTTGCGTTTCGTTGAGAACTAAAAATTGAACTTGCCTTGACTTTTTTTGCTAGTGGCCAAATTTCTAAAATCAAGCTTTTAGGCGTCCTAATAGAAGCTGACATTGTCAACCTTGAGGTTGTAGTTGTGGTTGCACTGTCACAAACGCTGATAACCACTTGCGTATGGATTGTAACTGGTGTACTGTTCGAAAGTCCATAAGCAAGCTGTAATCGTTAATGAAAATGAAAGCTTTACATTCGAAATGCTCTGTTTTACTGTTGCAGTCATTTGCAGTACTAGGATTCACCTCATTAACTATTTCAACTAAAATTGTATAAAAACAGAATGGAATACTTATTTTCAGTGGCGCTGCATATTTCATTAAAATTCAGATGTCTTGCTCTTCGCTGAAGGGCTTTATTTAGAGCTCTAATGAATCGCCCCGTGTTTGATATTTAGCTAATTCGTCTGCAGTCCTATAAACTTTGGAATCAAAGGTAAGACAAGATATGAGTAGAGTTGACGCATATCTCGAACATGTCAAATGTTCAATTGTAATTGTAATTGCAGTATCTTCAAAGTCGATAGCTACAATCCAGTTCGCTGGAACATAAACGAGAATACAAGAGTAAATTGGAACTTTTGTCAATAATTGAAGAAAACAAATCGGAGTTTGTGGACCGTAGAAAACTACCAGAGTGAATTGCACTTTTTTGTTAATTTGATTGCATTTTTTGTGTCATTAAAACTATCGAATCCAGGCACACGATATTATGCTAACTTGCGTTCCAGGATACAATGATATCCTTGAAATCTACGTAGCGAATGTGTGTGCCAAGCTCAAAAGGATTAGTCCACCTGACATCTTGAACGTGTATCACGATATTGCAAATATGGATAAATGCAGAATTATCAGAAATTTTTGCCCAAATATAAGTTAGAAGAAAACATTCCCGACCTACGTGGCAGATTCAAATAAACAATCTCACAGAAGGATACTAAGTGGGCGCTGAGCAGTGGACTTAGTCTAGCGAGATCAGATCAATAAGAACGTGACTTTTAGAAGATCCTTCGCAGCTAATTAAAAACTGCATTCATTACATGTGCTGATAAAGGGACAAGAAAAAGGAGTAGAAAAGAGAGAAAAGATTAATAATAAGTACAGAAATTTATATTCTGCAGCGTCAATTTCAATCATAAATAAGAGCTTTGTTTAATGTTCACTTAGCCGATTGTAATGGAATGCTGATGAAATTTAACATTAATGAAAAGAAAGCGTAAGATGTTAGTTCATTTATGCAACGTAAAAACGTCTCATATGTTTTTCATTTGTTGAATGAAGCCCGGACTACTTTCATTTTACAAGCACCCGTTGGCTTCCAGTAATAGAATAAGCTGCTCGTCATTCAGTTTTAGCATTGATTTTTTATATTGTGATCTAATTTTTACTTATTTTATATTTATTTTTACTTAAGGCAGAATTAGTTTGTACGTTCTGTTCTGTTACGAATCAGCTGTTTTGTTTCTGTTCAATTGAAAAACTGTATGTGTGGTTTGTTGTTACATTTTCTTTCTGTTCTGTTGCGGACTATTCTGTAGAAAATAGAATACGTTAAATGACAGCCAAGAGTTGGTATGTATTAGTTTTTTGTGGAATGAAATATTTAAAATTTTGTTTTAAAAGTCAGAATATTTTATTTTAATTCAAATTATCAAAGATTTATATATTTTAATCAAGTAAAAAAAGTTTGGCAAACATTTACAAATTTCAATCCTACAATTATATCGTCCACATCCGAAAGTTCAAACACGCAACAAGTAAGTAAGAAATGTTTTCTACAGAAAAGAACGGCACAGAACGGCAACGAAAAGTAAAAACTAATGAGGCCCTTATTATATTAAATATGACTTCTGATTGTCACTTAAATTCAAATTCATCAGCTGCTTGAAAAGTGCTGTCGTCAATTCGGCGTATAAAGCTCTGTTTAAGCAGATATAAACTCATTTAAACTTTTTACTTCCTTTTCGGGAAAATCAAATAAAAATTGTTGTTTTCAACTAAGGAAGACAAAAACTTTAATTTAATTTTCAAAAAAATTGAAATATATTTATTTAAAAATCATAATATCCACAAATATTCTCAGATACGTGGCCGTATAATAACAGAGTCTTTATCCATTTATATCCATTAATATAACTATATATATATATATTATTTTTTTTTTGTAACCAAATATTAAAGCTTAGGTTTTTTTTATTTATAAATTCCTCTTTATTTACAACTTATCTTTACATATAAAATTACATTTTCGAGATTTTATCTAAAGATACTACATCTTGATAAAAGAAAGTATTTACAAATATAAATAAGGTTTAAAGGAAAAATAGGTAAAACCTTTTCATGTGTAAAAAACAAAAGTTTAAATTAAGTTGGAAAATAAACATGTATACTGTAAATTTATCAAAGGATAACAAACTTACACATGCCATTCTCGATTTAATTAATTTTATTTTTGAGCTGTAACTAAGCCGATTGTATGCATTCCTGTATTAATTAATATATTGAGGAATTTTGTATTGATTCAAGGTATTTGTTGTTAAGCTTTTTTATGAAGTCGAGAATTCGCTCATAGCTTAGATATTCATAAAATTTACCTTTGGCACAGTAACATTTTCTTCAAGTACTAATATTGTATTTGTGTATTAAAAAGTATTTGCATACATATCTGTTTTGATCTGGTGAAAAATATTATACTTTAACTATTTGAATTATAGAAAATTCTAAACAATATTCGACACCTTTTTCTATAATATGCTATATTTATACTTTGTATATTATTTGTTAAGTTTAAGTGATCTTTAAAAAATGTTGCTTACAAATTTTGACAATATTCTATTTTCAACAGATAGTTACGTACATACCAATTACATTACATTACATCTTTATGACTGTTCTAACAACATCAATCAGGCGTTTCGTTCCGTTACAGAGAGCTTTTAGTTTCGCTGCTGTTGCACAGGCACAAGTGACACTGGACGGCTTACTGACGTCACTGGCCAATGAGAAATCTTAAGAAATCTTGCTTTTCGGATTCAATGAGCAAATTTACAAAACGTGGATATAGTGTATTGAGTTAAAAAGAGATTATGCTGAAGAAAAAAATATCTTCTTTGCTGCAGTCAACACTCAAAATAAAATAAAAATTTGCTATTTTATTTCAATTCGATTTTGAAGACCACTAACGAACAATCGATTGCGGCCGCGAAAGAGAACATTTGTAAATTGAACAGCGTAAATGTACAAAAGCTGAGATTTCAACGGGTCGATAGAAACATCACGTCAAGTGAGCGTAGCATTTCGTACTTGAGTCTTTGAAATTGGTTTCCGAAATCGTATGATTTAAAATGCTGGCATATATTACGACTAGTGTGTGAAAATGAAGCCTCTGCCGAAAAACGAGAGGGACTAGACGACTTCACTGGTAACGTTCCATATTTACAATTTTATTGCGTGCAATTTTAATTTTAAATGAGAAAGACTGAAAAATAAATACAAAGTGTATACATTTCTATTTGAACACTCTCATTCGTAATTAAAATCGCATATGCAACAAAGTTGTGTTGTTTAATTATAGAAATGATATACGATAATTCAATCTACCAGTTTTGCTACATCCAAGAGAGACACTGCGTCCATATGCCAGAGGTTAGGCTGATATAAAACTGGTAGCAGATTTATATTTAAAGTAAAATTGACTGCAATTAGTATAAGTAATTAATCTATGATTTATTTTATTACAAAGTTTTTTTAAGGTAAACAAGTTGCCTATCAGATGATGCTGAACTTTTAAGTCAAAGTAAATTGAAAATTTGGCAATTCAAGTGATTTAAAATCAAAATACAGTCGAACTTCCATAACTTGTATCACCATTATCCCAAAAAAATCTTCGACTTACGAAGACTTCGAGCTATAGAATTTATTTGCTGAAAAAAAACAATTGCAATTACATATTCCAGATTTTTTTATAAATAATGAAAAATCACTACTGCAGGTTCGAGTCAAAGATTCATGGTGTTAACAGAAACATGCCACATTTCCAAATGACACAAGCAAATCCATACATATACATATATACATACAAATTACAAATAAGTTAGATAAAAATAGGTCCTACACAGTAACACATTTATGAACTTCTTCTAGACTCTTTGTTGAGAATCTTTGAAACAAAGCACGTCCAAAACAAGAAGTCTTTTCAATTAAAATGCTAATTTTAGTACCAAATTGATTTCTTTCCTTTTTTTCAGTATGGTACCTTTTTGCAAGTTATTTTTATTTCTGATTGTCATCCCCTCTCCACTGCCTTTTGTTTTGCTTCAATGTACATATACTTTAGTGACGTCAAGTTGGCCCCCATTTGGTGGTTTTTGGCAATAGAATCGGTCCCATTTGTTTTCCTTATTTGCTTTTGTAAAAAGAGTTAACTCTCTCATGCACTCCAATGCAATTGGTGTGTCTGTGAGCATATAAGTAAGCTCTCAGTAAATGTGCTGCAAGAGTGAGCCTCAACGTGAGTGCGTGTGGCTGTTTGTATGCCATTGAGTGTGTAGCAGTGAAAGCCAAGCACTTAACTATACACTATACGTTTTACTCTTAAAAGTATATGTGACTTCCTCTTTTACTTTTTTATGTAGCATGATGGGAGATGGTAGAAGGAAAGGGAAGCACCATATTGAGTGGTGCTTTGCTACATGCCTCAAACCCAAGACGCAACTCGATGACAGCTTGCAACTTGTACTACGAAATTTACTTCTGCCGTTGCATTTGCAACATGTTGTAGCAAACAAGATGTATTTTTTTTAGGCTGCGTATGAAATTCAAGCTAAACAACTTGATGTTGTTGAGAAGATTTGTTGATTTTCCTTTTGTGCATTTCTCTGCATTCTTTAGTTTGAGCTTTTATTTTGTTTGCATTTTTGAACGACTGTTTGTATGGGTGAGTTTGCCTGTTTGTTTGTGTTTTGTGTAAATTTTTTTAAAAGGGTGTTTTTTCTCAAGATTTTGAAGATATATTTTTTAATTTTTTTTATTTATTTATTTATTTATTTTGTCTATAGATATAATATCCTTACAGACAGTTAAACAATATAATTAATATAGTAAATTTAAATAAAAATTCAAAATTATTGATTATTTAACAGAACGATAATTTTAAGTTTAATAACATTTGCATTTAAAGAAAAATCTATAATTTTATAATTATTATTATTCTTCTAAATGGGTCAGCATTTGCATAATTTGATCTGAAGAATTTAATTGCTAGCAATTCAAAGTGTCGAGATGGACGATGAGGAACATTAAACGAAATGTTATCGAGCAGGAAATTAGAACAAATATCACCATTAATTAAATTTAATATAAACGACACATTCAACATAGTCCTTCGGCTTTTAAGAGTTGGAAGTTTGATTAGAGCAAGACGGCTGGTGTATGACGGAAGATCTAATGGGTTCCACTGAAGACCACGGAGGCAGAATAACAAAAATTGATTTTGTACCGATTCATTGTAATTGTTGTGAGTCACGTATGTGGTATCCCAAACTATAGATGCATATTCTAAGACAGGTCTGACGAGAGAAACATAAAGTTGCTTTGTAACATATGGGTCCTTAAATACTTTTGCCCATCTTTTGATAAAACCAAGAATACAACGTGCTTTATTTACAGTTATGGAAATATGATTAATAAGATGTTGACTGAAATGTTCCAAAAATTACAAACGCACAAAATAAAGGAATTTGCCTTCCAGTGGAGGATTGACATCATCGGTGCCGCCAACTCTCGAAGTAACACATGTGCTAAAATCACTGGTAAGATTTCGAAGGATTTAATGCTATTGCAGTTCAGACTAATGTAGACAATACATATTTCTATACTCTAGAAATTAGGTTTTTAGATTAAACGGAAATAGGTCAAGACCTGATAAATCCAATTAACACTTTTCCTCAGAATCCACAGGACCGAGGCTTTTATAATATTTTTAAAGAAAATCCCCTTTAGTAAATCGAGTTGTTTTCCCCCTTTGAACTCAAATTAGCTATTGAAAAAATAACTTTTAGTTAACTTTTATTTATATTGTGTCTGCACAACTTGTAACCCGTTTATTTTAAGTTACCCCACATCAGTTCTCATCCAACAGTCTCTCTAGCTTTAACTTATTTGGTCTGCCTCTCAACACTTAACTGTTTATGCTGTTTCTTGGACCCGGTTAAGACCTCATTAGGTAATAAATGATCGGATTTACAAAGAGATGCTAAACGATTTTTTAGTTATTTAAATTTGTTGCAATTTGTGTTTCATTTTAAACATTTTTTAATTCAATTTTTCTTTTAATTTCTTTTTTATTACGGTGTGTGTGCAATTGATTGCAAAGTGAAATTGTGTGAGTGTTTTTGAAATCATGTATTTTAAACTCAAATGCATTTGTCTGCTTGACATTCAATTAAAATGACATGTGAATAAGTAACAACTTGTTATTTAACCATAAACACTTGAGGGTGGGGGTGTACTTTAAGCGTGTGTGTGTATGTATACATATGTATATTAAACAGTGGAGCAAATAATTTAGAATTTTTTGTTAAGAAGCTTGTTGACTTTATTGACCAAGATACTTGCAGCTTTAGAGACTCACTTTGGTGTCACACACAAGTGCTTTCAAAATATTGGTTATGTATGGTATGTACATTAGGGTGGGTCAGTGATGTATGAGAAAAAATAAAAGTTCTCAAACCATATGCTAATAGAAATATTTTTTTATCTTACGTTAAAACAAATAAAAATTGCTATAGAAAAATTTTAAAAATTCATATCTTGGGCTCGCGCCGGAGCTCCTAAGAATTAAGTATTTTTGAAAAAAAAACCTTTTTTATATTTTAATATTTTATTTACTATCAATTATTATTAGTTAAAACTAAAAACATTTTTAATTAAACTCAAAAAAAAAAAATTAATAATAATAAAACATTGATTCTTATACAACATAAAACAATAAAATCATGAAATTATTTTAGTTAATTTTTGGTCACAAAATCTTGTTTACTGTCAAATCTGGGCATCTCTCGTCTTGATTCAAGTTTCGTCTGTATTAAACATTCTCTTGATTTTTGAACGAATAGAGTTATAATGCATCTGACACTATTTTCACAGTTCATTCCACCGCCTGAATATGACATGGTAGCTGAGCGAAAATTAGCTTATCATTTTCTTGACTATCGCATTTATTTCTTAGTAGTGATGTTCCGAAAAATTGGTGGATCGAAAAACTTTTGATTCCAATTTATAAATTCAAAGTAGTAGCTACTTGGGTCAAAATTGATAGTCGGGATCTTAAACACGCGAGGTTGCTTTCTAATATGAGCTGAGCTTCGTGCTTCTTGAATTCGTCTGATTGGCGGTTCTCTCACTGTCTTATTTTCATCCAACAACTTCAACAGAAGCAAGATATCTGGGTGAGCAAAATAGGAGTTACGTTGAATTTTCAAAAAAAAATTAGATCCATGTTTGAAAGTTGCATTTGTTTTTATTTTAAACCACACTGGAGCATAAAATTCTATTTACTTTTGTTAGCCATCAAGCATGGGATATTTTTCCTGGAGACCTGTGGCAGTGTCCACTTCTAACTTATATAGTTATTTCATACAAACATTTTTGATCTGTAGTTAAGACCTCAAATTGTATTTCCAGAAGCTGGCCTTCAATTTAGATAGTTAGTACTTGACTATGGGTAGTTTCTCGAGAACTTAAAAGTCGTTAGGATACAGTAATGGTATGTAAAAAAGGGATATGGTCGTCATATGCAAAATTTAAGACAAACGAAGATCAAAGCGCGGGCTCTTAAACTAAAAATAAATTAATAATATCTTACAGGGATCTAATGCAGACAAAAATACAACATATTTATGCTATTAGAAGTCGATACGAGAAAAAAATTTTTGACTCACTCTAATGTACATATTTTAATGAATTTTTAAACTCCAGAGTCAAATTGTTTTATTTATTAAATTTCACTTCTGCATCTTTATTTTCTAATCCGTATTCGCCTACTAGCGATCATACAATTATTATACAGTAACAATATTTTACTGCCAGGCCCACGATGTCACACGTATTCGTTCTTTCGTACAATTACATTTAAAACAAAAACAAATTAAAAAAACTTTAGTTTTGTTAGTTGTATTGAGCGCATTTTCTAATAGTGCCACCGCTTCGGCGTTCGAGGCATTCAGAGCAGAGCCAGCTCGTCCTCCTGTTCGTTACCTGCAAAATTGCTGTGCGCTGGGACTCAGATGAGGGAGAGATCAGCCTGACTGATCAGAATAGAGGAGGTTGTGTTTGATCTTAGGGGTAGAAGCGCTGCTTGGCTGTTGACAAAGATACCGACTTTACCCTGTACCTTCCTGTCGACCAACATTCTGGCCGCTTCCCTTATAGCCATAATTTTAGGCTGAAAAACAGTGGCTTCCTTAGGGAGACGGAAGGAGCGTTCTATACCTAAATCATCTGAAAAGACTCCAGAGCCGACACCGCAGACCATTCTTGATCCATCAGTATATACTCTGACGTCGTATTGTCTTACTATTGGGCCTGTCTTCCACTCCCACCTGGATGGAATTAGAACTTTGAACACTTTATCCAGAAGATGTGTACCATATAATCAGTAAATTTCGAGTCTATAATCACCGCATATCCTCGCAATATTTTTTTTTGGACGGGTATTGTAATAAACGTCGATTTAAGACAATTTTGAGGGTACTGTCCAGTCTCATAGATTTGGTGGAACAATCTCAATATCAGTTGGATATTATTTACTTCAATTAATTTAAGAACTTCGGCAGGTATTCGATCTGGGCCCGTTGCCTAATTTCCGATTCTAATTCATTCTCTGAAATTGGCCTTTCTGTAAGATTGGTTTCTGCATCAGTATTATAAAGTTCTGTTCTTGCGTCGTCTTTGAACAGAGTTTTTATATATTCTTTTCATTATGGCTTCTTTTCTGCTACTTCTAATATGACAGTATTCCGTATGCTTCCATAAATTTTTTGTGAAGATTGAAATCGTCGTGCAGAATTTTTAGTTTTTCAATTTCTTGGCATTGACTATTTATTTGCGTATTTTTTGCGGTAAAACGAAAAAAAATAGAGAATAAGATAAGATCAATGGGGATGAGAATATAGCTGGTGATGGTAAAGTAAAGCTTTTGCAATTCGTTTGAAAAAAAAATCTTATTGGAATAATAAAAATTCTCGTATACAGTTTGCTCAAGTGCATTTTATGAACACTGATGAGACAGATTCGCCATCCTCCGGCTGCTGCGTATATTGGACGTAATTAATTTTTCTCAGCTCCATAGAAATCATCTCAAATCCAACAGTTCTTTAATAGAAATACTAACTTGAGCCTATAAAAATTACTTTATTTTAAGAATGCAGCCTACTTAGCAGCATCTCTTTTCAAATGAAATCGTTTATTTTAACTCCTGATTTAAAGTTCAACAAGCCACCTCTTTGAAATTTTATTTTGCTCCTCTCATAAGCTGAAATTTATGTCATGGCTTATTTTTAAACATGTTTAAAGATAAAGTAATAATTACAAAGTGTTCATGTCCCCATCAAGCACCTAAATGCGAATGTTAGTATCTTTTTAAAATGCTATCTTTAGAAGAAGAAACTTTTAATAAAATTGTGTAAAAAGTTAAGAGACATGAGATGAATCGATATATAGAAATATGTATTTTTTTACAGATTTAGTTATTGTGCGTTCCTGATTTCTCTAAATCGATACGCTTGCATGTAGTTGTAGAGCGTTTAAATGTGTTTGTTAATTTTAACAAGAAATAAAATTAGAGCATATACATGCAGCTGTGCTCATGTAATAATTTTCCTTTGTCGTAAATGCAAAACAAAAAATATTGCGATTTATTTTAGCTTTTTTTTAACATTAATCACAGTAGTAAAAATTACAAATATAATTAAAGGTCCATTACGACCTATATTTAACTAATGAATAAACCTTTACGAATTTAACACCCAATTTCTAAAAATGCTAATAGATCATTAATTGAATTGTCTGCACCTATTAATATCTCATGATGCAATTTTGGATCCTTACTATTTCTATGTTTAATAATTCAAATTCTAACTGGATTATTTTTAGCTGTACATTATACAGCAGATATTAATTTAGCTTTTAATAGAGTTAATCATATTTGTCGAGATGTAAATTATTGATTATTACGAACAATACATGCAAATGGTGCATCTTTTATTTTCATTTGTATTTATTTACATGTAGGACGAGGAATATATTACGGATCTTATTTATTTACACCTACTTGAATAGTATGTGTACTAATTTTATTTTTAGTAATAGGAACTGTTTTTATGGGATATGTATTACCATGAGGACAAATATCTTTCGGAGTAGCAACAGTTATTACTAATTTTTTATCAGCTAGTCCCTATTTAGAAATTGATTTAGTACAATGAGTATGAGGAGGATTTGCCGTTGATAACGCAACTTCAACTCGTTTCTTCACTTTTCATTTCATTTTACCATTTATTGTATTAGCAACAACATTAATTCATATTTTATTTGTACATCAAACTGGATCTAATAATTATTATTTTTAGTTTATGATTATTACATCGCTTTTGTTTAAAATAAAAAAAAAAACAAATATCGTATTAAAAGAACACAAAAAACTGAATGTAGGGATTTTTGTAAATATTTTGTTTTTATAAAAAGTATAATAAATCAATTAGTTTTTAACGGATTTAAAAAACCAAAAAAGCATGTTTTTCCTTACAAAATATACTTTCATATTATGTCTATAAAAAATAGGATTCTCTTATAAAATACTGCAAAAAAACATGTCCGAATATGAAAAATAGCGAAAAAATTGAAAGGAAAATGCCTAATTACTAACATGTTTTTGAAAGTAACATGAACATCATACAAATCATTTTAAAGGCCTCAGTCTCTTCTTTCTTAATCCGTTCTAAAATTTTCGGGTAATATTCAACTAAGTTACAGACCTATAAGTGCATAGAGGTACGAAAACCTCGTAACTCCAGATTTTGGAGGTGTCCCAGGAATTTCAAATACAGATTCTTGATTTACTCGACAGCACCTACAAGAAAAATAATATCACATCCCAGCTATTTTTGTATCACACTGTGTAATCTATTAGGATTAAATTCATATATTGATAAAATTCCTTTCCACCCATAATTCACTTATAAGGATATTGTTTATTTTGAGACTTAGATTATTTTTGCTCAGCATATGTTTGGAGGCGATATGGTTCATTTGCTGCTCGATTTCCATCTAATACTACCAATACTACTTCTGATAGCGTTATATATGGAACAAAATTGGCAGCGACATTAAAATTGCCGTTTATAAGTTCAAATACAGTTGTACCTCGATTAACCGGGTTGCTCGGGACCGGGCTCAGCACGGATAATCGAAAACACGGTTGAAAGAGGTTTTTTTAAATATTCACAAATTTTATTATTTTTATTTATATTTAAAAAGAACATGTGAATTTGCATCTATTAACATACTTATAAATACAGATATCTTATTATTTTAATAATATACATACTTTCATATACATAAATACATTTTTATATTCATTTAAAATATTCATTTAAAATATTCATTTAAAATATTCGTTTAAAGTAGTTTGTCTTTTAGAATTCATTTGTTCCTTAAGTAAAAGATTTTGTATGCGATACAATTGTATTTTGTCTGGTTCTGAAATACCTGAACCAATATAGTTTTCTAATAACCCTAACAGAACACTACTAGCCTCTATTGCTTGAGCTAATGTGGGGGTTTCTTCCGTATTACCTCCATCTGATTCCTCGGAATTTGACTCAAGCTCATATTCTTGTGTTTGATTGGCCATGTTAACGATTTCATCGTCAGATACAATAGCAAACGGTGCGACATCAACATCGCAATCCATCCACTTTGAGATATATTCAGCTGTAAAACCAGGTGGTATTAATACATCTGATTGTATCTCAACACTAAATGTTGAATCAGTTTCATCATCTTGAGATAGTAAGTTATTCCAAACTTTATTTAAAACATGTGGGGTTACAGAATCCCAAGAAATCGCTGCTGTCCATATAGCTGTCTTAATGTTCAAAGATTTTACAAATACGTGTCGACTATTAGAATCCACAAGTTTTTGCACGATAAATTTACGGTACTGGCATTTGAAACTCCGAATGGCTCCTTGATCCATAGGCTGAATCAAGGATGTACAATTTGGAGGTAGATATTTTACTGTAACATTATCAGATATCATTGCATTTACATCCGGGTGTGCTGGACAGTTGTCTAATAGCAAAAGAACTTTGCAATTCTTTTCGAGACCAATGCGTTGTAAATGTTCTCTTACCTCTGGTACAAAATTTTTGTTAAACCACTCCAGAAATAGCTCTTGTGTTACCCAAGCTCTCTTATTAGACTTATAAACTACAGGAAGGTATCCAACATTTTTTAAACATCGTGGATTAGCACTTTTTCCTATTATCATCAATTTACACTTGTGAGTCCCAGCTGCATTTGCACAAAGTAAAGCTGTGATTCTTTCCTTGGACTCTTTGTACCCCTCAATAGAATATTCTTCACCACTCGCCAACGAATTCTGGGGCAAACACTTCCAAAATAGACCGGTTTCGTCTGCATTATAAATTTGTTCAGTTGTAAGTTGTTCATTTTTGATGTATTCGTTTAAGTCTTCCACAAACATCGTTGCAGACACATAATCAGCACACTCCTTTTCTCCTGTTGATTTCAGCCTACGAATTCCATGCCGATTTTTGAATTTTTCCAGCCAACCAGATGAATACTTACACTCCGAATTTATGGTTAATTCACCATGAAAATATTTTGCCTTCTCAGTAATCATTTCGCCTAGAAATTGCAGGAAATTTTCAGTTTCTGTTCATAAAATGTCTGGATTTGAGTTATCTTACCTGTAATGGGACATCCTTTAAATCTTTGTTGTCGAAACCATTCATATGTTGCAAAATCAACCTTTGGATTTTCGGATTTTTTCAGTGTATGTCTATTTTTTAAGCCGTGAATTGAATCACTTTCCGATCCATATTTCAAAATGTTTTCTTCGTTTTTATTAAGTCGCGTATAGTTTGTTTGCCAACACCATATTTTTCAGATAAAAGATGAACGGATGTGTTTTTGTGATATTCGTTAATAAGTTCTATTTTCTCTTTAATTGAAAGAACTTTTCTTGCTCTTTTTGTCAGTTTACTTTTTGATGGAGCCATTTTCAGAAAAACACCTGTTAAGAGATCAAATTTCACTTACAGACTGAATGAAAATGAAATTTGATACAAACTTATTACATAAAAACAAAAAATGGGAATCCCCGAATTTTATTTCTTTGCACATTCACTTAAATTGAAAAAAAACTACATATTACATGTATGTATATGCCGCACGGATAATAGAGGTAAAGCACGGTTAATAGAGAGTTAAAATAAAGCACGGATAATAGAGGTAAAGCACGGTTAATAGAGGTATAAAATCAAACACACAGCATGCCGGTTAACAGATGTACCCGGTTAATAGAGGCCCGGTTAACCGAGGTTCAACTGTACTCTGACCCAAGATTACCGTTCACCCGACTAAAGTAGCAATTTTACCGCAATTTTTTAGCGGTCAGCGACTTTTTGTGAGCCTTTTTTTTTTTTGATTAACGACTTTTGCGACTTTTGTGAAGTTTCTCACAAAAAAATTTAATTTGCAGTAAATTTATAAAAAAATATTCAAGAAATTGTTCACAAACTTTCGGTAAATGTTTCAAAGAACAGTTTTAGCAAAAAAAGATTTCTGAAGTAAGAAATTATTTGTCGTAAAACATGAACATTCTTTAAAATAAGTTTTCTTGTTAAAACGAAAAGAAAGTCTGAAAACGAAAAATAAAATGAGACTGCGGAGTCTGAGACGGATAACGTTAACAACGCTGCAGATCCTTCCAAGAGACATAATATTTCGCGATACTGTTCGAGAGAGTGGGAACTGAAGTATAAATAGCTTAAGAAAGACATGAAGTCAAAGCGCCCTTTTTGCATTGTTTGTAAACAGATTTTAGTGAACCAAAACAATAATCTTTCTCTTGGCTTGGTTTTTAACAGAAGTCCTACTCCTTTGACATTGGCAGCATACGACAAGCAAGTTTATTAAACTTAACTAAACTTGTTCAGTATATATGAAAACATGTATAAAAAAATATATAGTGCACCCGTATATGTTATGAAATATGATTAAAATGGATTCTGCAATAAGTTTTTTGTTCTGTTTCAATTGTCTTTTATCTTGTTATGCTTTTATTGATAAAAAAAATAAAACTTTAAAAATAGGAGTGCGACTTTTACTTTCTCAAACGACTTTTTGTGCGAGTTTATTTTTTTAAAACGACCTTTTGTAGGACTTTTAAAAAATTCCTTGCAGTAACCCTGCTCTAGCCATCATCTTCTCCGAAACTTAGTAAAGGAGAAAAAAATTATTTATAACAATAAAATTTTATGCTTCATATATCAAATATTTAGATGAAATCATGGCGGAGTTCTTATTTCTCTTTTGGACTATTTTCTCTATGAACATTTCACTAAATAAAGATTTCGAAATCGAAATTTAATTTTTGCCCTTAAAATTCGGATTGATTAGAGATACTTAATTATCACCCGTTTTAAGATTACTCCATCGCATCTAATCTCATTTATAATAAGCGAATCGTTCTGCATCAATCTTGATTTATCAATCACGCATTGGATATCTGTTTGCGTAATTCACTTCGCGTCACCTGTACTGAAGACCCTCAC
Organism: Gymnocheta viridis; assembly: GCA_956483585.1. Lineage (NCBI taxonomy): Eukaryota > Metazoa > Arthropoda > Insecta > Diptera > Tachinidae > Gymnocheta > Gymnocheta viridis. The sequence continues at coordinate 25,058,328 of OY101442.1, forward strand.
TATCCCACACTAAATATAAAAATTTTACTATCCGGTAGTTCCTCCTCTTCTGAACCTCTATTATATTTTTCATCATGCCATTGCTGCTGCTGTTCCAAACATAATTATTTGCAATAACAATGGTCCACCATGGAATAATCAATACTAAATTAATGCTAAAAATAGGGAAAACAAATTCTACATCATCGGCTGATTTTAGAAAAACGCCATTGCACAATTCCAAATACAACATCGCTAACAAATGGGCTGAGAGTGATGAGGTTTTAAAAAAGAATATCATTCTGTTTTGAATGTTTTCTTTTTAATTTGATACTATTTTATAATCAACTTTAGTGAATAAGAATAAATAAAGAAATAAATAAGATGAGCGGATCCGTTGCGTTCCCTGAACGGTTTGTGGTAAAGAAACTCCGGCGAAGAGCACTATATATGTAATTATCTTCGCCTATTTTTTTAACTTGCACAAAATTTTATTAGAAATTAGAATTAAGATTTGATTACCTTGTGTGATCTCCACATCCCTATTTTAAAAATATAAGAAATTTATATTGTCAACGAATTGCGAAGAATTATAAAGAAGGTGCAACAAAGGGTCTAACAGATAAAATCTAAAACTTTAGTTCGTTCTAACAGCTCTTAAGATAATTGAATGACTTCCCTTAAAAATGAGATCTATGAAGGCAAAAGACAGATATCGGAGGTTGTTAAAATTACAAATTGATGCTATTTTAAATATTATTTAATTTTGTACCTGGCGACATAAATGTACAAAATTTTAAATAAAATTTTCGTTTCATCTAATATGAATGAATTTTTACGGTACTGCTACATGTTCAACATATATTGACTGCGATACAGTATCGCGATATTTATTGAACGTTTAGCATACAGTATTCACGCAAGTACTGATGGATCAATTAATATTTTGAAATCCAGAACATAGATCGCGATCCAAATATCACAATATATATTGTACAAGTAGCTTTGTCCTTAGAGTAGGAAACTCGTTTTGGTGTGTAGGGAACAAGGGGAATTTTTTTCGAAACTTGTGGGGAATTTTTAAAATTCCTGGTGGCATCATTGACTCCGAGTGCAGTTCAACACACCGACAAAAATTTTAATTGGAGCATGTTGAGGAGCTTTCGGTAAGCAGTAGCTCCCATGGAGTACATATCCTTTTTCGTGACTTTGAGTCAACGAAGTCATGCGAAGGTTACTCACCATCAAAGAGCCTAAAAGGCTTTCTCCTAGTGATTCTAGTGGTAGCAGATTAGGATTTTCTTTGGATTTCGAAGGTTCTTATCATCTGATTGTAAGCCTTAGAGTTTCTATAGACTCAACAAGAAGATCTTCTCGCGGAATTTTTTTCCACACAATGTAGGCAATTTTCTTTTTTTACCTGAATGGGTTTGGAATGCGTACAAAAGCTTATGAGTTTAAAAAGGTGAACAAAATTGCAACTTGCAATGCAAAAACTCATTTTCTCTAAAGCAAAAAATATCTTTTTAGTAAATAGGTTTGGCTGATTTAAAGGTTGAAGAGTAAAAATTTATTTTTCTCTCCGTTTACTTTCATTGCGTTGTTAAATAAAAATCTTTAAAATTGCATTGCTTCTTTGAAATTTCTCCTCCCAAGCGATTGAGCTGTTTATAGCTTTGTTAAATTTTTAAGTCAAGTCCAGTCAATGCATTTCCCATTTTAAAAACGTCTACACTTTCAAATAGTTTATAGTTAGTATTAAGTTTTCCATTTCACTCTATGAATTGTTCAAATAACTGCTCTATATAACAGTTAGATGATCGTCACTAATAAAGAAAAGGTTCTGGTCTTTATCTACGACAACAACATACAAGAATGACCAGTTTAAAGAACATTATTAGCATTTCAATTTGGTATGAAAAACGTTATTGAAAGAGCGCTCAAACAGTAGGAATCTTTTGCTTAGACTAGTATAAAACTCGTTATGAAAGCCACACTCCATAAGTTCTATGTGCCAAGATTAAACTCTATAAATCTTACCAAAATAAAGAACATAAAAAAAACTAAATAAAAAAATGGTTTGCAGAATTCGTGATGATATTGAGTTTTAATAAACATTGTGGCGCCGCAGAATACTCTAAAGATAATGATACGCCTCTGATGCACATAGATTTTAAAACAACTAATAAGAATATGCAACTAGTTGGTCTCGTCTGTGTCATCTTTAGTTAGCTGCAAGATTGTAGTATAATAGCTCGGTTAGTAAATAAAGCTCATGAATAAAGTTTTTTTTTATAAAAAGGGTGAAAAGAAACAGTTTAGTCAAGTAGAAAAAGTTTTACATAAAGATAAATTCTATGTCAGAGTAAACAAAATATTGAATGTGCGAATATCCAAAACAAGTCACACTATAACATCAGAGTTGTAATATCCTTTTATTAGCTGTGATGAATACTCCGGTCACAATGAATATCGTCGCTATTGGGGACAATTTTTTCGGACACTATGTTCTCAAAGACCTGCAGGATGATCGCGTAAACTGAGTACTTATAAGGCTGCTAAGAAAATGAGGTCCTGCTACCATGACAAGCGCTCAACACAACTAACAAACAAGAATCTAAAGAATATCGCGAAGCGCATAGGAAGTATTAACGAGTTACTCGGCAATCGCCAGATATGGTACAATGCATTCCGCAGTACCTGCCGCGAACAAGATTAAGAAGAGATAGTTTTCTATCTTCTCTGCAAATGTCAGTTATTGTATGCTGGACGACTAATGGTAATTATCTGAGATTCGTCTAAGTCTTATACCGCTTAATGGATCTGTACTCACGATGTGAATACTAACATGCTGCCACTGACGATTGGAGTGGTATTGTCAAAGCGCAACCACTGCAGCAGCAGTGTTATCAGCACTCTGAATTTTATCCCACCAAATCGATCATCAAACCACTAAAAATCCACTAAAAATTCTTTTGAGGCTACAACGAAAAATTCAATTCAAAACTTTCGTTTTCATGACCGCTTTTCTTCTCTAACCCGCTCACCAACAACGACAACAAAAAAACATCATGAATTTAATCTATGATTTTAATTCCTCGTATAATTTGGTCTTAAATGACATCTACATTTTGCTTAGCACAAATAATAAGAAATCGATCATAGTGCTGGCAAATTCTACTACTTTTCATTACTCAATTATATTCAATACTTTTCATTTGGGTATTTAATACTACTCGATACTTTTAACAGCTTTTTTGAATTTGTAACGCATAGTTTTTATCTGCAAATTGAAGTAGTTTCTTCAAAAATTTAAAATAGATCTTCAACTATTATTGGTTTTGTATGTCTTTTATTATTAAATAAAAAATATATGTAAAACTAACTTTTAATTTAACGTTAACAACGACTTAAGAAATAATTTAATTGTTCTCAAAAAAAAATTAATTATTTTTGATTTGATTAAAGAAACTTACACATAGTTGTCTTTTTATGCAGTGAGGGATTTTTGTGCACTATTTTAGCCACTCAAATTGCTTAAAAATAAAACTCTAAAAGTATCGAGTAACTACTTTTGAGTATTAAGTAACAAAAAAAGGAAATACCCGATACTCGGTACCCACTACTCAATACTTTGCCAGCACTAATCAATTAGATGTTTGTATAAAAATAATTATCAACCGCGCTACTGACAAAAACTACTAACTACTAAAAATAAATTTGTCCCTCTAAACAAAAATAAAAACCACTAAATTTAGTGATAAAACAAATACGTTGGTATCACTGCGCGCAAACCAGCTGATAACTAAAGTGAATTCACCGATCTAATCGAAACTTTTCACACTTTTTAGGTTCTCCTGACAATACAATTTAATGATAAGGAAAGAGAGCAAGGAAAATAAATATTATTTTTCCACTACATAGTTGTACTTAAACGGTTCTTATGACAGCTATTCCACGAACAACTTTTACTTTGACAAAGTCTTTTCAATTTTCTTTTAAACTTCGTTTCACTTCTCCAAACGAAAAGTTTACTTTGACAAATTGTGTGTTCTTTTATTGGAAACACATGCAAAGCAAACACACACATGCAACCAAATACAAGGATGTGTAAATGATTCTCCAACATATTAGCGGTATTCAGTGCTTGATGCGAATGGTCTTGCATAAGTGCAAATGCAAAGTATCGTAGCTTGTCTTTGCAATCCAACAACAAAATATTTGAATTTACATTTGCCACGTTAACGTTATTTAACACCACTTTCTTTTTGCCATGTGCATTGCGTTGTCATCACTCACTTTTAAAGCTGTCATTTGTAAAGAACAAAATTTATTTATTAAAAAAATTTAAAAGCAATGGAATCGACTGATACAATAAATCAAAAAAAAAATAGAAAAATCAAATAAAAAGTGGACCGCAAATGAAATATCTTTAATTTAAAATTATTTGGAAGAATGCACAGTGAATTAAAAAAATGTTTAGTTGTTGATGCTTAACATGGCATGTGAAGCTATGACTGTTTTACCACGTTCAAAGTTTACTTTTCAAAGTCTTATGTTGGATGGTGATAAGGGAAAGAAGAAAATGGGTGAGTACACACGTTGCTGTACTCGCAAAAAAAAGAACTTCGTTCGTCATTTTCACATACTTGTATTTGATTGCATGAGTGTGTTTGGTTTATATGCTCATCCAACAAATGAACATAAAATTTTTCTAAGTAAACTTTGCATATGTAGAAACAATGTTTGAAAGAAAATTGAAAAGAATTTGTCATAGTAAACTTTGCAATGTTGTTTAAAAATAGCGCTCACTACCAATGACAAAATAGTTGCACTTGCAAGGAATTGCAAATGCAAAACGCACTAAACACTGAATACCGCTATTTATTAAAAATAGTTGCACTCTCCAGCAACCTAAAAACATACCATAGAGAAGTTTTAACAACTATTTTTTTTAATTCGAGCAATTGTCAGATTCTTTTTCAAACACATCATTCTAAAAAACACATTTTTCTAAAATCATCTTTCCTTAATTACTCCTACAAAAAGAAATGATTTAACATTTTAAATTAAAAATCTCCCACTTGTCGCGAATATTCAGATAAATTTATCTATGGATTTTCATTAATAAAATCCACGTTCACACATTCATTGTGAGCGTCTTGGTATTTGTTTCATCTCTTACGTCTTTCAACATAAACATTAAAACTGACAGCTCTCAGTGCATTTTAAAAAATAGCATGAGCTGAAAAACACTTGTTGGAAGCGAACAAAAAAAAACTGTCACTTCATCGTTTTGGCGCCTTTTTTTGAAACAGTTAACATTTATCATACATCTTAACATTATTAGTAGTAAGACTTGACGTAAGAAAGAAAATAAACAAACAGCAATTAAGAAACACTCTCACTTATTTTCAAAATCATTGAACTCGTGGTCGTTTAAACATGAAATTTTAACAAAAACAAATCAAATTATGAAGATAACAATAATGGGTGATTATTTTTAGTGTGGCTTTTTATAACAATAATAATAATGATATACAATATGGCACCTAAAAGCATGTTATCTTGGGTATTTGAATTTATTTGATGTCGCATCTTAACTAGGAGTCTCCACTATCCATGAACTTGGTATGAACATCATGTCGATCATCGGCTATGGCTAATGTAGACCACTCATATCTATCCATGGTTCATCCATGCTCTGACATCGAAGCCCGAACAAATGTAATTTTTTAAGGAGAGTAAAAGACACTGCACAAAATATTAAATTTTATATACATATATTGCACAACCTGAAAATTATATGGTTTTCAGAACAAAAACATGGACATTTTAATACTGTTGCTCTGCCGGCGTCATGTTCATGTCATGCTCAAGTCGATGGCTCCTGAAGACGTAGTGTAAGATAAACGAGTAGTAGTAAAACCTCAGTTAAGCTATAAACACATCCACGACAGCAGGCTACAGACTACAACCTGTAGAATATAGAATACATGTGTTTATATGAAAATGATTATTTTTACGACAGGTTCCTGTCCATGCTACTTTTGTCGTGTAGTTAAATTAAACTAATTTATAAAATAAAAGAGTTGAAAATATAACAAAATATGTAAACTTTACTTAAAACAAATAAAATGCAAAAGTTGCAATTATTTTTTTGATGTTAACTTTTTGTGTAAAAATAATTTTTGCTTATAAATAAAGGCAAGGAAATTCCTGCATATTAAATCGATATTCTGTGTTCATCTTTTTATAAAATCTTAAAATTTCAATGAAGCAATAAAAAGGCCACTGAGTCAAATATATCGCGAAAATCGGGAAAATTTTCAATATTTAGAAAAAGCCGTAAACTCTTCTGAAACGAGCTGCAAATGTAAGGAATATGAAAAACTCGCACAAAATGCCAATATTACGAAAATTCGCAATAACTTCTAATCAGTGGGAGAAAAATTGTTTAATATCATTTAAAAGTCGATAAAACAATAAAAAATAGAAAAATGCGAAATCCGCGAAAAGTTGAAAAGTTTTGAAAAAGCCGTAATATCTTCTAAAATGATATTTTTTAAGCTTTTACCTTCAATTAGAAAGCTTCACGCCTGTTTCAAAATTTTTCAACGATATAAGTGATTCTTTGTCATTTTGTTGCTGCATTGCATTGTATTTTTTGAAAAAACGTAACTTTAAAAAAGCAAGAAATCAAAAGTGGCACCTCTGAAATATAAATGAATCGGCTGCTTACTATGTAGCTGTCGTTTTCAAAATAATTAGGTAGCTGGCAACAAGGCGACATTTGTAGCCAGCGACTTTTGTAGTCATGTAGCCAAGTAGGATGCTGTCGTGAATGTGTTTATAGCTTTAGGTTGTGGTCTCCTAAGCTTGAGGGAGTTTTTTTTACTCACGGCTGACAGGGTTCTACAGTAATAGAGAACCCTTAACATCGGTTATGTTATTTGACATTAATAATTGAAAATTGATTTTATACTTTTTAAAAATTCGTATAAAAACAATAAATTTGTATTGAAAGACAAACATTACAACACATTTTACGTGTTGAAAGTATACAAAAATTTCAATCAAATTGCACAAATGTTACCTTACATATATATGATAAAATTCTTGGATGGCGTTTGTCATTCGATTGATGTTAATTTACTTTTTATTCTTGACATTTGTCATAACATTGATGTCACAATTCTGATGACATGAATTTTGGGAAAAAGAAACTTAGAGTAGACTTTGTTCTCACCAGCTAAAAAGTTGTCGCAATAAAGCTTCTCAGACTTTATTCCACATAAACAGGATTTTGAAAAAATTTCGTCAAAGTTCATAAAAAATATTGAAAATTTACACAGAAATTTTTCTTATTGTGCTGTTTGTTTTTTTATTTTAAAATAAAACGCTTAAAACATCACCCTGTATACACAACCCTCTCTCTCTCTCTCTCTCTCTCTCGCTATCTCTATGTACTATGTTAATTTCTCATCATTAATTGTACCTACTTTTTATGATGAATATTTTTAATTGGAAAATCATAAAAAGCAAACAATTAAAAAAAATGATAACATTCAAAGAAGTGAACGAAAACCTGGGAAAGATGAGGTATAAATTTTAGCAACAATGTTGAGATGTTTTAGCATTTGCACTACAAAATTATAATAAAATATAAATCAAATTTATGGAAAAAACAGAACCGAAAACACTTTCGATAAATAGCTACAGATACGGATATGCATCAAAACGAATTGTACAGAGGCTGACTGCAAAAAAAAACATAAGAGAATAATATAAAGAACATAACACGATAACTTAATCAACCTAAAATGATTTAAATAAATGTGTATGAATGTACATAGGATGTTCTTTAGTATAAATGTATGTGAAACTGAAATGACAGTAAATGCATTCTAAAGATACGACTCAATAGCAGTGATGGCTACTGTGTTATTTGCAAAAGCACATATAACATTATAAGAGCGCTGGAAATTAATTCATAATTTTGTTGATAAAAACTTAATTTTAGTTGATAAATTGTACATGGCTGGCTGAAAGTTTCCGTAAAAACAATCGAGTTCGACTCGCATACGAATGGTTGCGTACTTTTTTTTCAAATTCACCCCATACACGTTTCAATCCAATTGGCAACTGAGTCGATTGTTGTCCAAATCAAGGCGTGTGTGGCTCTGTCAATTGATTAGTTTGGCAGTTCCCGAGTTGGTTGAAGAAAAATCAAATGATTTTGATTTTTTCAAGAGTATTTTTGCACAATAAATACACGAAAATTTCCGATTTAGTATTTTTGCTGTAACTTCTAAAATACTTCTTGTGCACAAAATATTGAAACGTTCGAATATAGCTCAAATCAATACAAATCGAACGATATAAAGGGTGGATAATTACTAACAAACTTTTACTTTCCCAAAAAACTCACGAAAATTCCCGATTTAGTATTTTTGCTGTAACTTCTTTTTCACAAAATATTGAAACGTCAAAATATAGAAGCGATGTTGTTAAAATTTTTAATCTGGTGGCATCTTTAAATACTTAACTAACAAAGACGCAAATCAATTATTTAACATAGGTCTGTAAAACGCTTAACAGTTCTCGCAAATTTGACTGAGGAAGAAAAATCTAAGAATTAGCACCACGTCCTTACGTAAAAATTCTCCATTAGGTACCTAATGATGTTACAATAATGGAATATAGGATATATGTATGTTGGCAGGCAGTACAAAAATTAGTTTAAAATAATTGATTTTTTAGTGAAATTTCTATCGAAAATTTTAAAATACGAAAAAAAAATTAAATATGTCAAATTAAAGCAAAAAAAAAAAAATCAAATATGTACACATAATAAAAAATATATTTTGAAAAATGTTAAGAATATTTTTTTCATGCAGCTAAAAATAGGGTTAGTGAGCCAATATGTATGTGAGCCTGTATGTCTATTGTTTATTTTAAAATCATAAACATTTTCCATAGATTTTTTTGTTTAAAAATTTTAAAAATTAAAGTTTTGAAATTAACGATGAAAAAAATGTTGTCGTTTAGTTAGAGTAAAAAGTTACTGTTAAAAATATTACCGAATAGCATTGTTGTTAATTTCGTTGTTAAATATTTTTAACAATTCAAATCACGTTAAAATTGAATAGTGAATCGCACCACCGTAGTTCATATGATTTAGGCTACAAAAGAATCCGACCTAAATTAAGTTTCCGTTTTTTCTAAAGTTGGCATCACTGTAAGTACTAGTAGACGTTCCCAAAAATTACATCAGTTACCTCAAGTATACAAGATCCACACAAATGCATCTTGCCAACACAATTTATGTATTTATATTACAAAACAAAATATTCATATTCAAAATAAAAAACTTGAAATTAAGGAACTAAATATTCTTAATTCTTTCCCAAAATTCCACAAATCCAAAGTGGAGAAAAAGTTCTGACTTATTGTTGTTCTTATTTTTTTTTGCAAAAACTAATTGGACAAACAACTTGAACCTGATACATGTACATACATATGTATGTATGTATGTGTAATAAGTAACATTTTTAAATGTTTACAGCTCCCAAAATACTGAACCGATTTTAATAAAATATAGATTATGCACATCAGCAACTAAATACCTTTAAAGTGGTATACATAAGTTTTGTTAAAATTGGCTGTACTAGTATAATGTGAGCATAAGCTGCATTATAAAAAATTGCATCGCCTGTTAATTATATACGCACATAGATATGTATATACATATGTATATACATATTCTCCTTTATTATGATTATTGGTGTTTCATTTTTTAATTCACATTTTAAAAGTGACCATAACGGCTCATGTAAAATTCGGACAGTACTAATTGCAAAACAACAAGCATTTATAACCCACTGAAAACTGTAAAATATACAGGGTGAAAGAGAATGGATCTTATATTGATAAATGTTTTATTTGATGTCGGCAATTATATATGGAATACAATATCAGGTAAATGTCTGCCTCTGTTAGCCTCACAAATGCGAGCCCTTTTGAGCACATTTTTCATTACATTCTCACACATTTCACGCGGTGTTTCATTAATTTCATCACGAATATTTTTTTTGAATTGTTCAAGCGTTTTTGGTTTGTTTGCATAAGCCATGCTTTTCAGATATTCCCACAAAAAGAAGTCCGGAGCAGTCAAATCAGGCGACCGTTATAGGCCAATCAACATCACAATTTATTTAAATAACATATTGTGGAAAGAGGTCTCGCAGTAATTCCATTGTAGTCCTGGCTGTATGCGATGTGGCACCGTCTTGTTGATACCACATGTTGTTAATCAAGCCCAAAGCATGCGTTAAAAAGTTTTCAATCACGTCACGATATCGCTCCCCAATCACAGTTACCGTTACGCCGTTTTCATTTTCAAATAAGTAAGGTCCAATGATTATTTTCGTGAGCACGTTGTGGTCCATGCTTGGGCCTATCACCAACAGACCCTCTTCGAAATCATTCACTACACGATAAATAGTGCGTTTTGTTAACACGTTGCTTCTCTCGAAAATTTCATAGTCACAGTAATCGATGATTGATTTTGATCAAATGTTTTTACGATTAAAACACGTTGGTTTATCCAATATTTTTCAATAATAAATTTGCCACGTGTATACTTCACGAACTCTCAAGACTAATGTTTACCAAGATGGCGGCAAAACAAAGTAGTATACCTTCCCGGCGGACACCCTGTGTAAAATGTTAGATTATAGATATCAAAACTTTTAGTAAACGTATCCCTTTCTTTGTCTCTAATGATTGATGCAAAAAGCACATTTTCGCTGTATCTACTGTTTTTAATTAATATGAGTAAAGAGCTTCACACTTTTTCGATTATTCACAGAAACTGCACGCTTAACGTCTAACACCAGATTTAACTTTTTTTTGATTTCATTCGCTGATAAGGTAAAACTTTCAGTTATATTTAGACGGTAGTTCTAGCCTGAGTTCAAAGATGGTTCGTACAGTGGGATAATTGGACTTTAGTGCCTAAATATTATACAGACCTCTGCGATATTTGCGCATAATATTTAAGAATGTTTAACTAAAACTTTCTAAAACGAACTCAAAGATAAATTGATATTAAAACATGTTGTAAAGAACATTTTAGCCTCCTCTATTCTTAATAACATGTCGATCATTTACATATGTATTGTACACACATATTATTTTGTTTGTTTTGTGTAAACTTTATACATTTTCAAAGTAATACTGCATGTTTTGGCCATATTATTTCCAATTTTTATATTCAAGTGCAGTCAGTATCTGATGCAGTGTTGCGAAAAAATTTGGTTGACTGATTTATTAAATTGTGAGTTATTATTAACAGCTTATGGGCAATACAAGTAAAATAATTTACAAATCTTTTAAAATTATGCATGCAAATCTATTAGCCATAACAATGCTGAATGACTTTTTGTTTGATTTAAAAGACAAAAAAAGACAAATGACAGGTTAAGACACTCATTTGATGGAGGAAGAATTTAACAAAGAAAAATTTGTTGCATAGAAAGAATACTGTGCAACAGTAATTTTCAATAGTGGACAGTTCTCATGGCAGTTGAAAGTACTGAAACCAGGACTTTTATGTCATGTTATAAAAATTATATTTACGCGCCAGTTCTGCAAATCACAAAAGTTCAAATAATATGATTTCAAAATATAAATTGTTGCTTATTGCGTTTGATATTTATAATTTAACATTTTATTCGATTCGCGATTGTTATTATTCGTGTGGCTGTTGTTAATTTTTGAAAATCATGTGATTTGAATTTTTGTGATTTACAGAATAGGGCAAATTCAGTTTTGAGCCAATTTTTTTTATTGAATATTAAAGTTAAAATTTAAAAATTATCAGTATGTACGTATATGTGAATATGAGACTTCATCACACATATTTCAGTCTTAATGAGACAAAAGCTACATATGTATGTACACGCATACAGCTTTCCTGCTTTAGAGAAATAGAAAACAAATCTCAACTCTAGTGTCCGTGATAACCGGACACTGTCCCATAGGTCGAACATAATGATTTTTGCAGCAGCTGCCAAGAAATCTATGAAGAGGAAAGTGTAGAAAATTTTCAATGGGCGCTCTTGAGTTCAAGGAACTTTCTGACGTCGCCAGTGTTGAACTGCATCGTATGAGTTGCTTTATATTGAGCTCAGTTTGGCTCGAAGGTAGGAACTCCGCATAAGTAGAGACTCCGTAGTATCACAATGGATCAAAACGGTCTTAGTGAGTCAGAGATTCGGGCTGCCACCCTTACCTAACCTAACCTATGTACACGCAAATCCATGATCTAAAAACAACATAACATAATTCAATCAGATGAATTCTATTGGTTAAAAACAAATCATGTATGTCATTAATAATAATTCTTCTTTTAACTATATTATTAAACACAATATGGTTCAAAAAATAATCAGTTACAATTAAAATATGAACCAAAACATAAAATTCTCGAGGAAACAGTGTAACAATTTATATTCTTGATGAAATCGGGGTAAGTCTGAAATGTATCGACTTAGGTGATCATAAATGTGTGAATGGTGATCGATTTACTACTAAAAGCTTTAAAAAAATCCTTTATAAAATGCAATTAATGTGAAAAGTTCAGGTATTGTTTCTCTTTCATTACACAATATTGTAACATAAAAATATATGTTTGGGGTCGCGATCTTGAAGAAGGAATAAATCTGCTTCTGTGAGCGTGAGTGTGAGTTTTCGTGATGGTGAGTAACTTTTTCTTCCACTCACGTGAGCCAAAAATATAAGATCGTGCATGACTAAATTGTTTTATCGCGAGCGTGCAAAAGTTAAAAGTTACTCACGATAAAAAATCTCTACTAGTAACAAACCCAAAAATGTTCATGTCATATGTTTTTTTTTTTCAGAATAAATTCTCAACTTCCTAAAACATTTTGCAAAGTTCCCGTTCCCCGAAGTGTGTTACGTTACTTGGGTACAAACCGTAATATACTTTGGATCAAAAAACAAGTACTTTTGGAAAATATTGTATAAAAATAAATAAATAAATATTGTAGTTCGAAAAGTATGTCAAATATGATCATAGATTTTCGGAATGTGGTTTATGAAAAGGATACTGCAGTATTGAATCAATATTCGATATTCATTCGGCCAATACCTATAATAATTATTTTGATAACTGTAACTTCTATATTTTTCTGTCGTTGTGTAAGATGCATATTAAAACATTTAGTAAATTACATACCCATTCGAAAACAGCATCAATGCAATGGCGCCCCATTACAATGAACCGCAGAAAAGTGATGATAAACTAGAGCACGTATGACGTCTTAAGGCAACAAAATATGTAGCATACACTTTTGTACTGATTACACGCTTTGACGCGATTGCAAAAAACACTGTAATAACAACATTAAATTTTAAAAATAAACAAACTGCAACTAAGTTTTCTTGAAATTTATTTTTCTATTTTTTATTTATATTTTTTTCTTATCACTTTTGAAGGTAAATTATTTCTTTTAGTGGGCAATTGCTATTTTTTGTTTTAATCTAATTTTCTCTATTTTTATTATTATTTTATTTAAATATTTTATATATATGTACACACTTTAAGATTTAAATTAATCTCAACATCTAATACAAAACGTACACTTAATATAAGACATTTGAAATTATTTTTCATATTTTATCACTTTTTTTCGTTTTCATATTTACACGTTCTGATAGTGATCACAGCATAACGAACCCGTACTGAACGAATATAACTGAACTGAACTGAATTAAACGTTGCAGATTACAAGCCAAATAAGCTCCAACATTCGCTATACCCGATCAATGTGCTCAAACACATTATACAAAGCACAATACCCTTCACCACGACACCTCGACGTTTTAGCAAAAGGTGATCAATAAAAAATTAAGAAACAAACAAACCAAAAGACAATTTCAAACTGGTTGCAATATGTGGAGTATCAAGAAACTGATAGAAAAAATACGCATAAAATGGGATGTTTTAATTTGTTTGTGTTGAGCTGTTTTTCTTTTCTTTTTTTTTTTTTTTTGTCAATTGCACCCAACGTTGACAACAGTCTCCATCAACAACAACTACACAAAAGAGAAATAAATATGTATAATGAGAAATCTAATTCGCTCAGTTCGCATACAATACTCCAAATGTACGATCGCTCCAATCAAAGAACAACAATACATTTAATACATTGTTGTTGTCGAAACAGAAACAGAACACAAAGTGGAAAAAATCAAAACAAATCAAGCAAATAAAGGAAGCAAAACCAAAGATAAGAATATAAAATACAAAATAAATAAAACATGCAAACATACATATATTTATATATAGACGCTGGGCGAACGAAACATGTCTTGTGTAATTTTTCGAAAATTTATTTGATGTCCCTATTAATCCTACTTCTTATTAATCATACGTCACGTATCTAAAAACACATAAAAAGTGTTCCAACTACTAGTTGGTACCGATTTTCTTGAAAATTAATTAAAATGAACTAAACTTTATATCCTGTGGTATATTTTGGCTTTATTAGAAATAATAAACAGACGGGCGGACTTCGCACGAGCTTATGCTGTCAGTCCGATTTTCCGGTTTCTGGTCTTATCTCACGAATGGTTCCGACGATATTAGCCTTTCTCGATCATTCGCTTAGCATCAGTATTTGACGGCATCCCACAAGAAAAATTCTAAAGGGGACAGCTCTGAGGCTCCAAATTGACATCGTCTAGACGGCTGACAAAAGGATTTTTCGATGATTTTTTTGGACCGCGGAGTCAATATTGCGGACATAGAAAATCTATCAGTATCAAAATAGCATGTGTATGACTTAAAAAGATACTTGTATGTATTTGCACAAAATTGTATTTAAATATTAAGCCCTTAACTTTAATATAAACATCTTCACGCTATGCCCCCACAGCCGATATTTTCGTTATTTCAACATCCATAGCACGATTGTTAACGAAACTCATTAGAAAGAGTGTAAAAAAACAATTACTCCAATCAGTTGTATGCTAGCTTTCAAATAAGAAAGTCGTTGTCGCTTCTTTTATGATCAAACAAAAACAAAACACATTACATTTTTTCAGCCTTTTAAATATTTTCAGAACACTTTGAATATTTTTGCATTATTCTATTCGTATATTAAAATGTGGAGAGTAGAGTGGGAACAAATTTTTTTTTCATCAAGTATATTTAATGAAGCTGAATGCCTTGGATGCAATAAAAAAAATATTGTTTAACATATGCATGTATGTAGCAAGAAATTTCTCTCAGTGCACTCACAATACAAACACATTTTTAAGCTTGTTCCCTTTTGTGAGGACCACTGCTTTCAAATGTATCGTGAATCGTTAATATAGACCATTGATGCGCAGCCCATACCACAATTGTGGAAATTGCCCCACACACATTCTTCACACAGATTCGTATGCTCTTCATTTAGTCATCTATGAGACAGCGACTTTTTTATTAATGGTTATCCAGCAAACACTCGCATTTTATTTTAAATTGATGATATGCGAAAAATATTTTATTATAAACAATTCATTTGGGCCTTTTATGCTATCAAATATTTATTAATTGAGCATTAAAATTAGACTATAATGCGGCGGGTTCTTATAGATTTTTAAAATACATATATTTATAAAGAATACTTATCCAGCCTTCATTTCATATTTTCAAAAATAATAGAATGATGGAATTAAAAAGATATTTTATGATTGCAAATGCTTTTCGCAATATGTAATGCCTAATATGTTATAAAATATTTAAAAATAAAGCAAGGCATTTTGATAACTTTCATTGTAATATAAGTAAATAAAATTAATATGAAAGAAAAAGAAAACCTTTTCGAAAAGAGTAAACAAATTTATTTACAGAAATTAAAAGATTGGTTGCTTGAAGTAGAAAATAATGAAGAGAAGTCCAGGAAAGTTTCGAGTGAAAATATTGTTCCAAAGATATTATACACTATAATCATTGATGTCAGTGCGCTATCATTTAAAGAAAAAAATATGAATTTTTTTATCTCTTCTTTAATGATTGAATCTACACATTCGCCGAACTGAAAACAATACTGGGCAACAGTATCACGGACCAAGGGAAGCTATTATATAAAAGTTATACTATTCCTAATAATATATAATATATAAACTTATGTATAAGGCCTGCTACCTCCTCCTTTAGGTTGTGATTTTCAGATTGCTCTTTATTAATTTCTACCAACGTTTAAATTTCTATAAAAAAGGTGTGTGTTGGAGAAATATGTTCTTTTTCCTGTAGTTTTTATAAGAATCGTGTTTTTTTAGTTTGACGGCTTAAGGAAATATAATGCGGCATCATATTTCAAACGCTTAACTTTGTATTTGTTAGGAAAACTCGATTTTTCCACTAATACTAATAAGCAACACAATTACAGTTTAAATTTTTCGCATCACTAATATAGACTCTATATTATAGACCGTTTAGTTCTCTCTATCTCTCTCCTGAGAACACGTTAAAAAGCAAATGATTGTTTTCGTTGGCGCAG
The DNA here is from genome assembly GCA_956483585.1 of Gymnocheta viridis. Lineage (NCBI taxonomy): Eukaryota > Metazoa > Arthropoda > Insecta > Diptera > Tachinidae > Gymnocheta > Gymnocheta viridis. The sequence continues at coordinate 25,074,884 of OY101442.1, forward strand.
TGTAGATATGTCTTTAATAAGAAAGTCTACGTTTAGACGAGTCACGTCTTATTCACATGATTCATACTTTTTCTTTTTTGTCTTTTATTGTTGTTCACACAAGTCTTGTCATGTTGACGACATTTACTTACAAATACCATCAGGGGGTAAATTACGGCATTCGATATCCAACAAAATCTCTTACAATTTTTTTTTATTTGTTTGGAAATTTCGTTCGATAACGAATGCCGTAGTTTGCCCCCAGGCTTAAAATTACGCATAAGAAAACTAAACGTAATGACCGTACATGCATCTGTGTACTCGCTTCTTTTCCCCTCGTCTCTCTCGCCTATAAAGTATCAATCATGCCAATAAGACGTGACGCGTCTAAACACAGACAATATACATACATACATATGTACGTCAAACATCTTAAGATTGGGAAACGACAATGAGTAAATACCAGTACTGAGATAAATTTTTTGCATCATTTCACGAAATTATTTAAAATTATTTCCGACATTTAAAAGAGGAAGCGATTTCCGCGCTTATGACGAAGTGTACTAATACATATCCAAAAACAAAAAGAACTCACACCAACATACACTATACAGCGAATCAATCAGTATTCAGTAAACGGTGATGCCTTTTAATTGATCAAATAAACGAGAAATGACAAAAATTGTATGTTTGTATGTACTGAAATTTGAACTAAAGAATTGAATACGCGCCATTACAAACTTTAAATAAATAAACGTCAGTTTGAAAATTTTTTCAAAGGTACCAACAACTTTGATGGCTCTAGAAATATCGGGACAGCATCTAATATGGGATAGCGTTCTCCAAGTACTGTACGAAGAGGACTGATAGGATCTTACGACTCTATGCCCAAACTGATACAACAGGAATCATTAGCATTACTAGAATCAGTAGGGTGATGAGACCCTGTCCATGTTATAGCTGAGGATTCCCTTATAGAAGTAAAAGATCTGGCCGTGATTTTAAATAAAAAAAATTCAAGTAATTGATTTTAGTCCGATTTTCGCAAATAAAGTTCTCATCGGAAATTTTTAGGTACATGTGTATGTTTTTGAATGTGTGTATAAATAAACATCTGATAACTTTAGAATGGAACAAAATTCGCAACATTCTATTGAGTTTGATTTCACTTAGATGAATTTTGTGTATTTTTAGCCGGAGTCAAACCTGCGACACCGATTCTAATACCCAACAATAAACACAACTTCAAACATTTGAAATATGATGGTTTGCAGTTTGATACCAAATCTCATTCGCGAACCTTTTTCAAACGTAGACAAAGGTTTGAGATTTAAAATGTTTGATGGTCGTTTGAGAATAAACGTTTAACAAAACTCACAAAAACTTTTTTTATTTTATGAAAGATTATTAAAATATTTGCAGATCGGGTAGCGTTTACACTCTAAACTTTAGAGTAACGTGATTGAATTAGTTGAAAGTTTTACAAGTGAAATGTGCGAGTCACAGAAACTACAATGAAGTAAATTAACTTCAGCTATGTTCCACATTTATTTACAATCCCCATTTGAATAACATTCGAGAAGAACGAGATTAAATTAATACATTTATCAGTTTGAGATTAATGTCCCCTTTTTTGTTGAGAATGTGTTGTTTACTAATTTACATTCAAATCATTTTCAAACTTTTATCACTTGAGATACATTCCAAATCAAGCTCGTGTGTTTGTTGGGTAATCTTAAAAACTAACCACTAGTCTACGGGGGCAGCCGGGTAACCGCGTGGCTTTAAAAACACATTGTTTTATTGGGTCGCCGAAATTTGATTTTTCTGCTCTTGGCTCTTCTCTGAACAATGGAAATAAAAAGAAATTATTAGATTGTCCAGAGCTGAGACCATACTTATACGGTCTCATTATTGTTTCCAAGATGCTTTTATTTAAGTTTTTTATTGCATTAGCATTTTATATAAAATAATTATATATAATTAAAAAGATTAGTCACAAAGTTGTCATTGACTGCTTGTAAAGTGTTCATTAATTCAAACTTACATTAAACTAATTCAGTAAATGAGTATTCACAAAATTTATTGCTCGAGCAATAAAATATATATTATGTTGATTCTGTTTAACAAGAAGAAAAATTACTAAAATGTTAATTGTACACCTATTTTCACTACAATCGACATAAACTTCCCCCAGAATGAGTATTCAAAAAAATCAATTTTTTCTTAATATGTACCAGAGAAACAATATAATGAAATAGCATTGATATGCCGAGAGTGACAAGCTTGCTTGCGACCTTAAATGATACTGCGCATTAAGGTTAACATTATATAGAAATATCTTCGCATTTATAGTCGAAAATTGAAGTTGAAATAATTCAACACAATTTTTATCTTTATATATCACACTTTTTATATATAAAAATAGTTTTTATTGCCAAATAAATATGTATTCAGCAAGTTATGAATTTAGTAAACAACCTGGATAAATCTTTGATGGCAAAATAATGAGTTGAAATGGTAACAAAAAAATATATACTTCATATTATCAAATGCATACTTTTGGAGCACTTAACATCTTCGTTTAAAGATATCGATTGCAAAATGTCAATACTTAGAAGCCATTGAACACACAAAATACCATAACAATTATAAGTATGTCTACTTTGAGTATTGAACTAGTGTATTTGAATTTATTGTTGTGTTTAATGGTCCATTGTATGACTTTGTTATTACGAGTTCAAAACTTGTTTACTTGAACACATACACAATAAAAAAAATCACTCTGCTCCGGCTGGGGTAGAACCGAATATGGCATCTCTGTTTAACAATAAATTAAATTCTATCTAGATTTATAGTAGAGACGTTTATATGGATAACTTAACACTGAAGAGTGAAGTGAAGTGCTCAGGAGAAAAAAAGTTACATGTGCACACTCATGCATGCTCATGCAAGACCTTAGTTTTGCTCATGCTCATGCAAGCTCAAGTGAGTTAAAAAGAGGCGAGTCACGATCACAAAAATCCAGGCTCACAAAGTGTTGTCGGTCAAAAATAAGCTTAGGTGACGAAATAATTTTTTAAGGTTTTTACTTTAAAACTTTTTTTAGAATTATTTTATTCAATGTCAGGGAAAAGCGCTATTAGCGGTATTCAGCGTTTAATGCAAATGGTCTTGCATAATTGCAAATGCAAAATATCGTTGCTTTTTTATGAAATCCAACAACACAATACACAGAGTTGTCGTTAAATTTCACAAAAAAACTACGATATTTTATATTTCCTCTTTCGCGAGACTATTTGCACCAAACACTGAATACCGCCAATGTAATCTACATTGGAAAAAATGCCAGAAGAGACGACACTATATTAGCGGTATTCAGTGTTCGGTGTAAAAGATCTTGCAAAAGTGCAAATGCAAAATATCTTAGCTTTTTTATGAAATCCAACAAGAAAATACACGAAAAAGCAACGTAATTTTGCATTTGCACTTTTGCAATACCATTTGCATTAAACACTGAATACCGCTATTGTTTAACTTGTAACAAGAACTCCGTCTCTAGCATATACTCTTGTCTAAAAGTAGTACGACAAAATAAAGTAGCCTCGTACTTTGAGTTCGTTGAACTTCTCTTTATCTCGCTCTTTCTTTCTAATGCTTGAAATAGTTTCGCCTAATCTCCTTCATCAACTTTTCTCTGATGTTTGATATTAAATACTACGAATGTATCTTGGTACGGCCAACTTCATTAGCTGTACATAAATGATGACATATAAAAGTTTATCATTTAGTTAGTAACACTCAAAACAAAGACGACATCTTTTATCCCACAAATAAAGATTGTTTTTGGAGACACTTTAAGTTGCCAACGCTGTTTTCAGTGACAGCCGATTTGACAGTTGTTATTTTTTTTTTTTTGGGTTAAATTGGTTTGTCAGTCAATTTATCTTGAATAGATTCCACAACGGAGCAACTTTTGTACTCAACTTTTTTATTCCAATAAAGCAAATATCATGGATATGAAAAATTATTTGTCTATGCTGTATTCCAATTTAAAACTGTACGCCTTAAAAAAATACCCCATAAAACGTATGCTCCAGTTTCTGGTTTAGAATGACCACCTTCTCGAACATCTTGTGAGCCGATTTGGCAATAGTGTTTCGTGACTCAAAGTTTGTTCATCCATTCAAAATTCCTTCTTATACAAATAGTATAGAATCTATATTATATCTATAATCTATACTATAGATAAAATAATAAATATTTTCATGAGCCAAGTATTAAGTTTTTTTTTTAATCTAGTACAACCTGTTACTTTTGGTTTTTGGTGGAGGGTATTTAAAATTCGTGGCAGCATTTATTAATTGTATTTAATTAAAGTTAAAAGCGATTGTTTATAATTTTTGGGGTTTCTCGCTTAACCTGCTTGTTAAACACTCATTTAATTATAATTAATTGTGTTTCTTTTCGGTGTGAATGTTGTGGCAATTGTTTATTCACGCCATCTCAAGCAACAAACAAACAAAAATAAAACGTTTGACATTTTCTGTCAACATTTAGACATCTGTAATGACTTTGTTGTGGTGGTTAAAATTTGATTAGTTATGCTTCTTATCTGGTAGCAGAAGCACGAATGATGTCTTAGTTAAAAATGCATTTTATATAGTTACGAAAGGCTTAACAAAAACGGCAAATAAAGTGTAAAGTCTAAATAAAGCAACGTTAGTATTAATATTTAACAATTGTTATAGATGTATTTTAGAAAGTATTCTTCGCTCTTAGAAAAAGCTAGCCTGGTTGCGATGCAAACAATAAGATTTATAGCATAAAAGTTTTAAATTATATCGTGTTCGTAAGTATTTTTTTTGCATGACTATAAAAAGTTTGACGTTTGAAGATGAAGTAGCCTCTTTTAATGAACAGACTGTACAGATATGTATCACCTTTACGAGGTGTTAGAGAACTTCGGGAAATACCTTTGAGGTTTTGGTGAACATGAGTGAGGGCATCAGTCAGTAGTTGGCAAGAAGAGCGTGGAATAATTGGTTTGGTTTTTTTTCTTTTGCAAATAATCGGTCTGTGGTGTTAGCCGTGAATTTTGATGTCGATTTTCTTATCGTGTCGCGACAACTGGGCAAACATTCCGCCGCCAAGCTGCTCGACTCGAACATACTAGACCCAAACAAGAATTTGCAGAGTGTGGCCGCCAACGCACTCTTCACTCTATCGATAATAGCGGCTGTGGCTACCGATATCGCTGAAAATGAAAAAGCATTAACTATATTCTACCTTGTATAATAATAAAAGACTCCTTACTGCGGGAATATAACGAGTGGAGCTTGGTGGTTTCTACAAGATTGTGCAACCGCACGCAAAGCTGGAGCCACAATGGATATTGTAAAGGAAGGAACATTAATTTTGCTCCACTCTGTACAAGTAAATAGATAATGAATCTAGAAAATGGCATAATATACTCCGTAGTGCTGAAACTAAAATTAATTCGTTTGGGAATGATGTTGGGCGTAATGTGAGAAGACAAAAAAAAACAAGTTGACAAGGTGTCATTTTTAATACTGTTACAAAATTTAAATATAGATTCAAATTTAACGAACATGAAAATACAGCGAATATTAAGCACAGTTTAATCAACCGTGTATGCAAGTTTGGGAGCACTGCTTGGAGGTTTAAGTTGACATGAATTTGAATTGTTTAGTATATTCTCCATCCACATTATAGTGTAATTTATAAAACTGCCACTCAACTTAAATACAATAATATTTCATGCTTATACACCATTTGCTAATTAAAATCTACGTCAAACAATCTAGCTCACCCTAGAAGCATCTGGAAACTGCGTTACCATTGTAGACAACACGTATAAAAACCCGATGCGGCATGGCACAAAAAAATCAGTTGTGTAAAAACATTTGAAGCGTGAACGTCTCCAAAGCAAAGACAAATTGCTTCGTGTGTTCTATTAGTTTTATAAAGTAAATAAAACAGTACTAAGAAGTAAAACCCATATCTGTTTGTGTTTTTATTTTATTTTTGAAAAATTAAAAGAACCCGAGCCTTATTTAAAAAAATTTAGAAATCTATATTAGCAATGAATGCGAAGAATTATATAAAATAGTGCAATAGCTCTTAAGTTAATCCAAGGACTTCATTTAAAAATTAAATAATTTTTGAAGAAATGTAATTTTAGTGCAGTCGTTTGAAAACTATGATGACACAAAGGCAGATATCGGAGGTTGTTCAAATGAATTATTTGCCTGGCGATATAAATGTACGAAATTTTAAAAACCTAAATAAAATGTTCATTTTTCCTAAAATCAATATATTTTTAGAGTAGGGAAAAATGTAGGGAACTTTTTTTGTGTGTAGGGAAAAATGGGGAATTTTTCGGAGACATGTAGGTAATTCGTTAAATTTCTGCTGGCATCACTGCACATGTGCATACAAAGAACACATATTTGCCTTTCATTTTCAATTAAGCCAATATACGCACTCCCCTTGCGTCACGCATTTGATTTCCAATCATATTGACATACATACTGGCTTTTCTGATACATATTTATGAATGTTTTATGCAAAGAATTCTTAAATTAGAATAAGAAACTGTTGCGGTGACAAATATGCACGTGTGTATATCGCTAACAGATATGTAGGTTCATAAAAATGCAAACCACTTGTACAGTGGGCTCTGAGTATTTACAAAAGGGACAACTACTTATTTACAGTCATACTAAGTCGTGGTTAAAAGGAAACCTTAAAGTTTAGCCAATCAACTTAATAGAATTTGAGATTTCCTTAGCTTCGTGCTCTTCTAGCAAATTGAAAACCACTGTGATCAGTTATTAATAAATAAAATAAATATAAAATACGTACAAAAAAAAAAGATTGAATAAAAAGTTAAAGCCATCATTCTTTTATATTGAACATATCTAATGTAAGGAGACATACATATAAGCAATTAATCATGAATTTATGTGGCAAGCAATGAAATGTAATAAGAACGGATAATATTTAATGAGCAAATTTTTTTTTGTATGCATGTTGTTGAATAAAGAATTGCATGAAGGTGGTCATCAATGAATATATTCATCAATGTTTATTATCTAAAACCCTATTATATAGCGTAAGTGTTTCAAAGGAAACAAATGTTTTAAGCACATGCTAGTGCAGAGCTCTACAAAATTCATATATGCATGTGTAATATATGCTATTCATTTACGTTCCCCTTGCATAGTTAAGAAATTGTAAATTTACTTTCTGATGTTTTAGATACAAAACTAACGCTACAAAAAAGTTATACCTAAAATTTTAATTTTCTGGCACTTTAGAAAACTTTTTAACGACTGAAATTCAAAAAATATTAATTGCAAAAAAGGCATTTACCATTAAAAACTTGCTCTGCATTCGATTATATAAAAAAAAATCCAAATATTCCAAGAATATTTTGGTGAAAAGGAAAGGAAATTTATAGTGTTGATATATTAAATTGAGCAAAAAGATACTGGCTGATATTTGAATAAAATGATACAATTAAAAAAATGAAGATTTTTTATAGAGAATATCTCAAAATGACGTTTGACGATTTTTCTTTTGTATCCCTTATACTTTGACGATTTGACTTCGCTACTTTTTGCTTAATATGACATCCACGAATGGCAAAATGTCAAGCTCTAAAAGTATATTTTTGTTTTGCGGCCAATATCGATGATATTGATACCTCCAAGGAAATATTTAAAAATTTGAATGACATTAACGAGCCTTACTTTTGTTTTTTAAAATATGTTCTTAATTTGTTGAATAATCTAAAGAAAATTTAAGGGATTCAAATTCACAACATGCTCTAAGAAATGACGAAACTTTTTTAAAATGTTTTAATAAATTTTTAAGTAGATGATTGTATAAAAAATAAATCAAATTTATTAAATAAAATTTATTTCGATAACCGTAAAAAGTTTTTTAAAAAAGGAAGAAGTTTATATTGGTGTGTATGTAAAAGAAATGTTAAGACAATATACAATTGATGCTGAAACTTTCAATCAATTTATTGATAATTGTGTATTATTTTACGTTGAATTGTGTCACCAAATAAAAACAAGATTTGATTTGTATGACAAACTTCTAAAAAAATTTCATATAATTACACCATCTGTGATTTTGAAAACAAAAAACTATTGTTAAAAGGTTTTCCTAATCTAGTCTGTAAAGAAAAATATCAAGATATTGAGCATGAAATAAGAGAACTAGGATTTTTGGATTTTTGAGACAGCGCATTAATTGTAGATATATTTTGGAAAAGAGGAAAGTCAATTAATCTACCAAACAACAAAACTGTTTTTCGAAATTTATGTGAATTTTTAAATAATTTATGACTTTGCCAATTTCTTCAGCTAATGTTGAAAGAATATTTAACAAAATTAATCTTAATAAAACCAAAATAAGAAATTCATTGGACACAGGAACTCTTGAGAGGTTTCTTATTTCAAAAGTTTATTTAAACAATAATTCCTCTGTATGTTGCAATGTTAGCACTACAAAGAATATAAAAAACATAACTATGATACGAATATATATGTATAGCACTCGTGTTTTTATTTTGTAATTACCCAATTTAAATCAATATCATGTGTCCTTCCTTCGTACTTTATATGTGTTAATATGTAATGTGTTTGTACGCGTATAAAATCGAATAAATCAAAAAATTAATTCGACTCTACACATGAATTGCAATTTTATATAAAACTGTATAATATTATATTCTATGAATTTCTATTTAAATTAAAATGTAAAACATATCATATAAAAAATTAACGTTTATTTTGGAAAGTATATAATCTGTTTGGACAAAAAATCTCTTCAAATCTTGCTTTGAATTGAATAAAATGTTTAAAGTTTTGGTTGTTTTTAGTAAATCTGTTAAATTGTTAATTTTTAAATGAAAGATGATTGTATAAAACAGAAGATTTTTGAGTGACGATTTTTTACGATTTATTTTTTAAATAATGTCGATTTTATTTACAAAATTTGAAGATTTTTCTGAAAATTTTACTGTTGCTATGAAATCAGATAATATGACAAAAACAAGAAGGTGAGAAAATTTGTAAATCATATCAAATGAGTCACGGGAGAGCCATCGTACTTTTGAAGTTTCAATGGTGCCGAAACTGTTCGAATTGTATCCTGATCTATACAATTTATCAGGATCCCTTATGCTTTTTCTACAACAAAAAAAAAAAAAAAGACTGCAGAAAATTCTCCCTTCTGAAGCAGCAAATACGTCATCTTATCATACTAAGTTGGACGTTTGACGATCACATTTCGTATTAAATAAAGAAAACCACACATCGGAAGCAAATAATCTTTAAACATTTTAACATTATTATTTGTAAACGATTTGAAGTCATTCGCAACAGATATGTATGTATGTATGTTGCTGAATGGGCATTGCCAATTTATTCGAAATATTTTAATTTTGCTACGGAAATACTTTTTCACTAGCAGTCATTGATTTTGAAGGATTATTCACTTTGATTCAAATTTATTCACACAAAAAAAAACAATTCAAATTAACTTAAATGCGAAGGCGTATTATAAATAATTCCTTAAATTTTCACACTTTCGAACGGGTGTAAGAGGAAGATAAAATAAACCAATTTATTCATTTTCTTGAGGAGAAGATACGAATAATTATCTGAAAGTTTAAGCTTAATGAATACTATAATCAAGTACGGCCTGGTAGAAACTTTCATTATTAATTTTAAGATTTCTGGAGCAACAATGATCTAAAAAAATTCGTACTCAAGAGAGAAAATAAATTTTGTGTTTGACATACCGAATGAGACTTCTTTATTAAAAGTAAGTAAATGAAAAATATGACTATTAAAAACTACCCAGCAAAACTTTAATTACGAGTACCAAGTAATTCCGAAGAATTTTTCGTATCTACAACGATTTGTGTAATATAAATGTCATGAAGCGTAATCTATACAACTAGTTTTACATGTGTATCATTGTTGTATATATTTATGAGTTATAATATTTTATCTGTATGAATTAAGATTCATAGACATAAATAAATAAACAATTGTTAAAATACATTTGAAATACTCTTCACTAGTTACCTTAATATGGAGGCAACTAACTACTTACCGCTTTCAAATAACGTCTATAAAATGCCATTATTTAGAAGGCAACGAATGTACAAAACGCAATAAAAATTGGATGTCTAGATAATATTTGAGCTAGTTTCTTTTTTCCCCTCCGCCGTACCGAAGGGTTTTCTCCTCGGCCTGCCTTAAGCCTTTTTAGTTTTGTCTGCAGAAACACATAGTTTCTTGGGTGAAATGAACCCTACAATAATAGTCTAGTACACCATAAACGAAGTGGAAATAATTTCCATGAACGTTATTAATCATTTCTGATAGGCATTATTTTCATTTCCACGTTATTGTATGCCACCGTTTTACTCATTGATCTATCGCAGGGCAATTTCATTACGCACTAAAAACTTGTTTTCATAAACAAATTAAATTTTCAAAAAATTCTCCTCCCTACTTCGACTAAACGCAGCCGATATCTTGTTTACTACTCGTATATTATATTAAGAATAATATAGTTATACTCTTTTAGTAATGCAAAATGCATATATATTAACATTAAAATTTTTAATCATATTCTTGGGACTTAGAAGATCCGAAACAGGGAATTTGCAGACTGTCTAGTATGTATTTTGCAATTTAAAGGTATATTGTTATTAATTAGCAATTCATTACCAAATTGTTTTCTGGGTATGAGTACTCATCTATAGAGATATTTATTTATTTATTAATACATATTCTATAAAGTAAATTTGCAGAATGTGGTTGCACAAAAATGGCGCCGGTAACTAGACCATATGTCCATGATGTTATTAACAGTATTTTCAAAATGTTTTTGTGACTGACTATACACGACCAATGCCTTCACATAGGAAGTAGCAACATGGTTGTCAACGAAATTCCACAAAAGAACCTCAATACTATACGGTTATCCGTGGCAAATCAGTGCGAGCGAGATGAACTCTAGAAGGCCAAACAACCAGTGTTGCCGAAACGGCGGGTTTCCTGCTATATTTGACTGTATTTTGTTGTCCTTAAAAAAACCGCCAGTGGATTTTTTAGCTGAAAATTTCTTATAACTTTTCAGTTCGTAACATATTTCAGGCAAATCAACAAGATGTTATTCCATGCTTAGAACAATTAGGGTGTATTCCAGAAAATATTGAAAAGATACTAAACCAGCTTAAAAATATTAATATAGTCAGATGGAATAATATTTCGGATACTACCTCTTTCTGGTTCGAAGTTTTAGATTATGAGGACTCTGCAGGAAATATAATATTTAAAGAATTGGCAGAATTTTGCTTACAAATTGTATGTATGCCCCATGGTCTAACGCAGAAGTTGAACGCGTTTTTAGCCAACTAAATGTAACTTAATCAAAACTTAGAAATCGATTGCAAACTCAAATGGTGATTGCTATTTTAACAGTTAAGTAAGTAAAAATTTAGTAAACCCTTTTAGCTCATTTTATATATGGTGTTGTTTCGACTATGAAGTTCCTGGAGAATTTTTACGTTTAATTGGAACATCTGATATTTATTCATGTTCCAGAAATGATACCGACATTGATGAGTGGGTAGATGTAGATTGACGATCTGATTTAGAAAAATATCTTTAAAAGACATGTTAAGAAAACAGATTTCTTAAAACAAAAAATATTCTTTATACATACATACATATGTATGTACAACTTATATAATTTATCTCATTCTATTTTTTTTTACTTTAAGGTCATGATAAATAAATAAATTGTTTATAAAAATTTAAGCGGTTTTTGTTAGAGTTTATTTTTACTCAGATAGCGGTTTTAGGCGGGTTTTTAGGAGCTATCTGACGGGAAATGGCTACAACTTTTTGGCAACACTGCAAACAACACACGCAAGCCTGGCCGCTTAAGAAATAATTACGATGACGCGAGAGCTGTTCTTCAGCCCCGAGCTGTTTAACGACTGATCTATAGAGATATACATATTTGTTTCATTTCCACACACTCAGTAACAGAAGAGCATGCAAAGAATTTGAAAATTCGTATATTTTCATTGGTTTTGACAAAGGCTTGTTTAACATGGCAAGACGTTCTTTTCTTTAATACCTATTCGCATGTTTATTGGATCCGAAAATGTCCATCTTCAAGATGTTAGGAAAGCTTAGTTTTATTATGATGTTAATTTTAATCAATGCAACGAAGCTGTCCTCCCTGAGCTCAGAAATGAACAAGATAATTGTGCAACAGTCTGTAGAGAGAAGGCATTTCATACCATAAATCATTGATTGGAGAGCATTCAAAGGAGTTCCAGGTAAATTAATAGATCTTATCAAGGGCATATATGCAAATGCCACTTGTCTCATATTACATGAGAGGAAATTAAGTTAAAAAATTGCGATAGGAAATATAGTTCGTCAAGGTTGTGTTTTATCACCATTGCTTTTTAATTGTGTCCTCGATATAGGCAACAAGCCGTAGAAGAGAAATCACGTGGGGTCTGCTATGCAGATGACATCTATTTGCTAGCACACACTTTCTGATATGCAAGCGAAGTTAATACAAGTTGATGAATCCGCACTATCCGTTGGTCTAAAGATAAACATAGTAAGACTAAAAAATGCGTATAAATGTAGACAAAGACGAACAAAGGTTTATCTTACAAACGCACCAACTTTTTGATGTAGAGTTCTTCTCTTAGTTATACTCGATAAAAGTGGTGGCTCTATCACAGATATCTGTAGCTGAATGAATAAAGCTCGACAAGTTTTTGGCCAATTAAATCCTGTGTGGAACACGACGTGCAAAGCTAAGCCTGTTCAATTGTAATGTAAAATACACCTTGTTGTATAGATGCGAAAAAAGCCAAATAAGAATTGAGATGTTCAAATTTAATCTGGAGTGAAATTAAACACCGTGCAGAAGATCGAGAATATTGGGAAGAACTTGTTTTGGCCCTATGCTCCTTATAGGAGCTTAAAGGAACAAATATAATGCACAGAAGCTAATTTCTTATTATTCATGATCGAATCGCATACCTGGAAATGTCAAATAGAAATTAAGACGTTCAAACTTAAACAGGAATGAAATTAAACATCGTGCAGAAGATCGAGAAGCAGAAGGACAGGAGTTTCAAAGAACAAATATAATCCATAGAAGCTAAGTTCTTATAACTTATTTCATAACGAAAAGTCATTTATTGTGAACAGTTGAAAATACGGGCTTGGAACATGATATTAAAGCCGATATTCGCTGTAGCTCGGGCTATCATTTCAAGAAAGTTACTGAATTTAACACAAGAAAATAATTATAATTTCCGAATCAGTGTATCAACTTATAGTCTTAGGTACTTATAATAATTTGAACATTAACCAGCTAAGAATCATGCCAAACATAACTGCACACAGCGTGCGTAGTACACGGCCTGGATTTCACTTCATATAAGCTGCACTATAAACTCATTCTTATTACATGAATTATATTCCAGAATATAATATTGACTTTAAATCACAGACAAAAGATTTGGCTCAGCCAAATACAGAAAGCCTTTTCAAAAAGGCAAAAAGCTAATAAGCAAATATATGACAATAATTTACATCATCCACCCTTGACTGACTCCAGTCAGTCAGAGTATTCCTATTTTTCCATAAATTATAATCCTACCATTCCAACCTGACATCTGTATGATGTCTGGCATATGAAATAATTAAATGTTTTCGGCATATGAGTGTATAAATGCTTGTACTTGTGTTGTTGTTAATGATGATTTAAACATTTTAAAAATACGGCCACAAAACATCACTTGACATTATATTTTGACAACTTGTTCCACTTGAAAGGGTCAAGTCACAACAGAATGAACGCAAGTGAGATCTAGTACAACAATTTTAAATGCATGCGATTCATTTTGTACACATGCAAACACATCTCTTTTGTATCTGTAACTTAATTAAAAGTAAATTAGTAGTAGATATCAAGATTTATGGTCTCTTGCAAATATCGTTCCATAATTGTATTTTTTGGGTTGGACATTGATGTAGTCATTTACAAAGAAATTTTCATTTGGCCAGTGATAACGAACGAGGAACATCGTGTTTGGTGTTTGCTAATTTGACCAGCATTTTCTACACATCATTTATGAGTTATCGTAAGAGTTTGTTTGAGCTGGTCAAAACATTAAGGCTTGATGTTAAATGACCAATTATGTGATACACACTTCCATGTGTCATACTATTTATATAAATATTTGCTTATTTATTTTGTTGCAATTATCTTTTATAACACCCAGCAATGTGTGCTGTATATAAATCAAAGTGTTAGAGGATGATAAAAAGGTTGTGTATTTGTAGCATTATTAAAATGATGTGTTTGGTAAATTGAAAACATTATTGTACCAAAGTTTAATGGAATTTTTGAACAAGTTGTTTTATAATTATAAATTTTAAATTTAAGCCAGCAGATATTTTTAAAGTGTTTGGCTTTTATTAAACGCAGATGTTAAGGCGGAGTTAATTGTTTCCAGCAAACATTTTTTTCATCTAAGCGTATCGATTAACCGTTAAGCGATTAACCGCTTAATTTCTGTTATATTAATTGGGAATTGACTATTTTAGATTAACAATCAAATCGTTAAAGATCTGTTGATTAATCGATTTGAAAGATTCAGCTACCACAAGTTCAATTTGATTTTATTATTAAAAATGTATTTAATAATTAAATGAAATAAAGAAAACCCGAGTAAAGCCTAAACATTTGAATGTTAATATTTTTCTAGAAAATACTTTTACCAGGTATCTTCAAATTGTATTCGCAAAATAATCTGTGGGATGGATTTAAAAAAAATTAAGAAAGCTACTTATTGGTTACCCCTCGTTTTTTTAGTTATAAGTGGTAGAAGACAGATTTATACAAAGTAAATACTTCCAATTGTATGAAATTTTAATATATACATACGAGGGCGGATTGATATTGAAGCTGCCTATCTCTAGATGGCAGCACAAACACAAAAAATTTTCAGAAATTGCGATCTGTCAAACGTCATCTGTTAAAATTTCACCCAAATTTATCGATTAGTTTATTTGTTGTAGTCGTTTGAAGTAAGCCACTTTTGTGTTTCTTGAAAAATGGAAAAAAGTGAATTTCGTGCAGTGATTAAACACTATTATTTGAAAGGGAAAACGGCGAAAGAGATAAAAGAAAAGCTCGATAAACATTTCGGTGAGTCTGCTCCGTCAGATTACATGGTAAAATATTGGATTGCTGAATTTAAACGCGGCCGAACAAGCACTGCAACAATACCATCAACAGGAAGGCCAAAAGAGGTGGTAACTGAAGAAAATATCAAGAAAATCCCCGATATCGTTATGAATGATCGCTGAGTAAAGTTACGTGAGATTGTTGAAATGGTAAACATATCATATGAACGTGTGTTCAACATTTTGCATGAACATTTGCGTATGAAAAAGCTATCGGCAAGATGGGTGCCGCGTTTGCTCAGAGTCGAACAAAAACGAGTTCGACAGACCACTTCACAGCGGTGTTTGGACATGATAAAGCGTAATCCTGCTGATTTTTGGCATCGATTAATAACTGTTTATGAGACGTGGGTCCACCACTACACACCTGAAACCAATCAATATCAATCGAAACAATGGATGGAAGCAGGTGGAAGTGCTCCAAAGAAGGCGAAGACAGTGAAATCGGCTTTCAAGGTTATGGCCACGTATTTTGGGATGCACACGGAGTATTGCTCATCGATTATCTTGAAAAAGGATCCACAATCACAGGAAAGTATTATCGTGCATTATTGGATCAATTGATTGATGCAATCAAGAAAAAACCACCACATTTAAAGAAGAAAAAAGTGCTCTTTCTTCAAGACAACGCACCGGTTCACACGATGCTAAAATTACGTGAAATACACTTCGAATTGGTTGATCATCAACCTTATAGTCCAGATTTAGCTCCTAGTGACTTTTTCCTGTTTCAAAACTTGAAGGAAAGGCTCGCCAGAAAAAGATTCATCTCAAACAAAGAAGTGATTACCGAAATTAACGCGTATTTTGAGGGGTTCCCAACATCGTATTATTCAGATGGTATAAAAAAGTTAGAATATTGTCTTACTAAGTGTATTGAGCTAAAAGAAGACTATGTTGAGAAATAAATGGTTTTTGAAAAAAAAAAATGTTTTTTTCCTACTTAGGTAGCTTCAATATCAATCCGCCCTCGTATATCTGAGTACATACATATGGATATGCCGTCTGTCTATATTTCATTTATACGGATCACCCTTTAAATTAATTTAATGGAATTCATTGCAATTATATTTTATAGCGAATAAAATTATTGTGTGCACTTGATAATGCAAATATAAAGGGTGTCTCAAAATTAACGCAAGATTTGAATTTTCGGCCTATTTACACTTTATGGGCATAAAATATAATTTTACAGCTGACAGCTTAAAGCTAGTAAAAATGCAGCGTTACACGGCAGAACAATGTGCTCTCATTTCATTGAAAAATATCTCAAAAGTAATGAAAAACTAAAATCTTTGTTTTTATTTAAGTTAAATATTGCTTTAATTTTGGGACACCCTTTATAATCGAATATTCTTAATACAATTTAATTTTTGTTATATTAATATTATGTGTTTATTTGTTGTATCTTTAAAATTTTTTTGTCTTTTTTTTTAAATTATAATTCAACAAATGTAAAATTTTGCACAGAAATTGTTGTATTCTTTAAATATTCTGAAGCCAGAGGCATTTTCTTTAGCATACAATGTTAAAGGAAATGCTCTATGACTTGGGAATATTATAAAAAAATAAATTCAACTACATATGTATTTCTTTGCAAAATTTTACATTGCACTATGGTTGGGCGATCACTTTATTTGTCCAAAATTATTCTAGAACGAAGTTCTTTATAAATTTTTATAAAACTTTATAGAAACATTCAATTCCTGTGACAACATAATATTATGACTAGAAAAGTGGGAACTGACACGCTTTTACTTAACTGAATCTGATGCATATGCAATATTACGATTAGACATTTCATGTTAAACAAAACATCACAGCAAAACAATTATGTTTCTGGAAGAAGTAAAAAAATTTGTAAAGTTCCCTGATGATCTGCATTAGCAACAGTGAAATGCGCATAGGAACAAGCTATACCCCTCAATAATCAATTGCAATCTGTTTTTAACAAAATTGTTAATGTTTTGCTGAATAAGTAAAATATTAATTTTGGGAAAAAGTGCGAATAAAAATTAAAAATACTTAAATTTGAGAGATTCCCATAAAAAACACCAAATAAAAAAATTTGTGTTTGTAACTTGTACAGGACACCAAACATTTGTAATGCAACGCAACAGAAACATGTAAGGAAATTGATAGATTTTTCGATTGTTATTATCATTACCTCTTTCAAATATAGGTAGGTATATGAAAATTATCAATGGAATATCAATTTAAAAAACAAATATATGTACATATCTTCTTAAAAAGTTAAAAAAACGCAAAAATAAAAATTAGCTAAGAAATGCAGATAAAAACATTTATAAATTTAATAGAAAAGGTTAAAAACAGTTTTGGCCAAAGAAAGTGGACGTCTGAACCATAGTGCATTGACACAAATCAAATAATACGATACATATGTAGATATCCAGTACTTTTCGTTTATTTGTTTACGCAATAATAAGCCCGTTTAACCTTCAAGCATTTAGAATTGATTAAATCGAAGTTCGCCAAAGCTGACTGACTAAAGACGAGGACAAGCATTGAGTGGCAAGTGTCTCTGAATTGAATTAAAGAAGAAAAGAACTGGTTTACAGACTGGTGGTTCTGCGACACCTAATGGGTCTTTTCTGCCATAGAACACTAAAGTATACGAAGCTTCTTTGTGTTTGTTTTATAATATTGTTGACCTTTCTTTGTTTTTATTTTGTAATTTTTGGGTTTTTAAGGTCATGATATATGAAAATAACAGATTATTTATTTTCTATTTTCATTCAACGTTTCGTTGGAAATTCCCAACTTCCTCAGGGATGTTTTTCAGCTTTGTTAGACTTTTCCTGAAAGGCAGTACCGTGGTTTGAGAAACCCGCCTAATCAAAAAGGTCAAAAAGGAGCAATCGTCTACCACTTCAATTATTTTTGTTGATTTCGCTAACGATTAATGTGGCATTTTGTGAATATATTATTCCGCCAACATAATTTAGATTTAATAATAAACGACATTAGGAAGGCAAATTTCGAATAATAAAAACGCACGGTTCTGGATTTTTAAACTAAATGTAGGGTTTTGAAACTTCATCTACTAGCTCAGAGGATTAAATACGTCCTTTTGAAAATAGTCAACTGAAATATTAAATAATGTTCCGAAACATTAACTTTACTTTAATAACAATACAATAAGATTAGTTTAAAAACTCACATTTAATTTACGTTTCTGGTAAATAACTAGAGATAAATGTAATATATTTTTAGGGACAAATATTTTGATCAACTAAATCTAGAATTCTTTAATATATGTATGTACATATATGAACAACTTACAAATTCTTCGAAGATGACTGATGGTAAAGTACGAAAATCTATTAAATCTGTTATATATGTAGTATATATAAGACTTTTCAAATAATTCCAATGTAATTTGTTAAAATTTCATAACAAATATTGTTTTCTTTTTCAATATGATATTGTTCACATAATTTTTCAACAAATAAATTATCCTTTCAATACTAAATACGTTTTATTACAACCCGGCACACTGATTTTTTCACTTTCTTTTACATAAACTTTAGCCGCTTTATTAACTTATGTATAAGAACTTAAGACACAAGAAATAACCGACACAAACTCGGACGTTGTAATGACAAGGTAAAAACGCGAACATCTTCTTTAATACACAAATTTGCGCTTGCAATTCATAATATTCTAATAAAGAAAGATTTTTTCTTTAATCTAACACTAAGATTATTAAATTAAATGCAATATTTATGATAAAATTGTTAAATATAACCAACAATTTGTTATCACGACCGTTGATCGTTAGTTAAAATAAGAAACTGAGGAAATGGCAGTGATGAAGAAAGGTGATGCCACATGCATGTAAAGTATTGCCCACTTTGCATGGACAATTTAGCGTTTTTTTGTGGATGTATTTTTTTAAGTGGTCTAAGTCGATTAGATGTGATTATGTTTCATTACGAATAATGGAAAATAAAATAATAAATATAAATAAATATATAATATAAAATAATAAAAATATTACATTGCAACTGAAAATGTCAAGGGGCTGTCAGATATTGTATTGTACATGCATCGACATTGTTGCCGTTTTGCTTTTTTGTAAGATGTAGAATCACAGTTATCAGTTTTACTGTTTTGTAACTCTATCTACTGTTGCGTCATGTTAATTTTTAGAGCCGTGTTACAGCAATGTAGGCGCATCAATTTTGTTTCGCCGTCAATTCTGCTTTGCCTTCGTTATTTAAGCAGTCCCACAACAACTAATATAATACCATACTAATGTGCATTAGAAAAATGCATGAAACTGGGCTCGAAGCCATCCACGTTCTTAGTGGAATTAAATTTAAGCTCGAATAAAATTATCTAAGCCTCGGAAAAATACCATAAATACAATAACAATCTTCATATCGTCATATAAAAAAGGGTCCATGACATCATATCATATCTAGTTTTAGGTTATCCAGGATAGTGTCACTAAATAAGTCTCAGTTAATAATACTGCCCAAAAAAGGTCTGTTTAACAATCACAATAGTTTGTGTTTTATCAATTTGCGTATCTGTAAATGGAAAATTATGAAAAAAGAAGTTAGGATCTTTTGCATTATATATGACGATATGCAAGTTTATTAAACTATGTTGTAAAATAATATAAAAATGTTCAAAGAATTTATTTCCCACGAAATAAACTTCTTGAGGAAATACCCTTGCAATTATAAATTTTCAGAGGAATAAAAGACGGAAAACAAATTATATATTTTATAGAGTTTATACTGATAATAAGTGAAAAGAAAAAAGTGAGAAATTCCATTTAGATATTTTATTCATGATTGGTCTGATACAGAATATAGTTGATGTGATCTTAAAACATCGACCTAATGAAAAAAGTAATAAGTAATTTATTCACCTGGAAAAGTGATTCTTACTAGGCTGTTTAAGCATTCTTGTAACTTGCGTAACATTTCTACGACCTTTTAAAAATTCCAATATTAATCAATACTAAAAATGTTGCGGGAACTTTGCGATTCGGCCGAATATTAGGTTCGGTTTCGGTACCGCTTTAAAAAAAAATGATTTCAGCTGGTCTCGAATATTTACATATATATAATTACACAAATTCATACGTATGTATGAATAATTATTAATTGTAAATGGTTTCTTTAATCCAAAGTGATTATTATTTTTTGGCTAAAGTTCGTAACATTTTTTATTCAGAAAGAATTGGACATGAGACAACAAAGCAACAAGGGAAAATTTTAACACCAATTAATTTCAACTTACACGGCAGAACAGAAACAACGTTGTTTTTCGGGAGCCGCTACACTCCCATCATCAGTGTTCATGTGTGTTTCCATGTTTTCCCTTGTTGCTTTGTTGTCTCATGTCCAATTCTTTCTGAATAAAAAATGTTACGAACTTTAGCCAAAAAATAATAATCACTTTGGATTAAAGAAACCATTAACAACAAAATTGTTCGAAAATAATCACATTAAAATAAAAATTATTAATTGTATTTGAATGCAACTGATAAGTTCTTTTAATACCTCTTTGATAACAAAATATATTTTGAGTTCAAACATTCTTATCATTTGTATTTTATTTATAAGGTCAAAATACAAAAATAATAAGTGTAGGTTCCCAATTCTAAGTATAATATATGTTGTAAGGAAAAAGTGTTTAAGTTGAATTTAAATTCAAGAGTACCCCTAAAAAAAGTTTCAATTACTTTTTAAGATTTCAAATTGAATATTAGTTATACAAAGTAAATTGATATATTCCCAAACTAAAAGAAGCGGAGAAGATTTCGTAATTTTTTGACATCATAAGAATGGTGCGTTCAGGTTAATTATAGGAACGCAACATAATTCACTATGCGATTAAATTTAACGTTTGCTAACAATAAACTATTTTGATGTGTCTAGTGTAAATATGTAGTAAAACCGCAAAAATTTACACGATTCTAAATAGAAACCGCTAATAAAAACAATAACCTAAAACTCGCCATATCTATTTTTATTCAGTCTGGCAACTTCAAATTTTTCATCTCCTTAGTTCGTTATTTTCTTCGGCCGGTACAAAGTAGTTATACAAATGCTGTGATTTTAATTAAATATTTTCGTGATAAGTAATTCATTTATTATAATAAAATGAGTGTTAAAATAAGAATAAGCAGTTGATCTGTTTGAAAAATATGTAATAAAAATAAGTGTATTTATTACAAGAGTTATTTGTGTGAATACATTTTCTTCTATATGTAGAAAATTATATGCTTCTTTTTATTCAATGGCCGTAAGAGTTGTTGGCTTTATTGCTTTTTAAGCGGGAAAATTTGTGTAAAAAATTTATGCTTTATAAAATAATCCGAATAGGTGTTTTAATATTTAGTGTTTATTTTAAATGTAAAATAATTGAAATGTGGGTGGCATGCAATAATTCCTAAGGAAATAATGTAATAAAAAAATTAAAATTTAGCCCCATGAAAAATTGTGTTGCATTGTAGACTTTGCATATAATGGCTTTCGGCCTGACTTATGGCTTTCCCCTCTGGATATGTCGAATAGTAGCTTCACTGAGTAATGATTTTTGGAAAGGAAAAACAGTTCCGCACAGAGAAGCCAATATTCGCAACAACCAGAGGTTAAAACTCTTTAATACCGGCCGAAAGCCACCTACTCACAAAAAATATTTTAGGTTAACAAGTTGCCAGTGAAGAAATAAGAAAAAGAAAGAGTAGCAGCCCACTTGGGTCCAAAGTAATTATGATCCGTTATTTCCTTTTTAAGTGCACATTATTGCATGCCGCCGAAATGTGATTAAATTAATA
Source organism: Gymnocheta viridis (assembly GCA_956483585.1). NCBI lineage: Eukaryota > Metazoa > Arthropoda > Insecta > Diptera > Tachinidae > Gymnocheta > Gymnocheta viridis. The sequence goes on from OY101442.1 coordinate 25,097,033, forward strand.
TCAATAGCTATAACCCGAAAGAGGTTTCCCAAGTGTGATAAATATTGTTATTTATGTGTGTAAATGTGTGTAATAAAATGTGTTTATTTTAAATGCGAAATAATGGAAATATGATTAAATTAAAATCCAATATTCCAGAAAATTAAAAAGTTAAAATATTTTTGTAGGTAAATTAAAGAAAATTTAAATGCAATTAATACATACGCAAAGTCAATAAAAAGCTATTATGCAAATTTTATCTACGCATGTTCCGGGCGCAAAACACGAATGCGGTAAGTGGTAAGTATAAAAAAATAAAAAAATTTTAAGAACTTGTTTTTATTAACAATAGTTTTTCAAAAACAAATTTTGTTGATTATCTAGTTATGCCTGACTAGCAGATAATCCAATTCTGGAGTAATATGTACTGTCGGACACTGTAATTACTTACTATCATGATCATTTTTAATTTAAATAAATTTATATTTGAATTTTTATAATCTAGATATAGTGAAATTAAATTGTAAAGTCGCAAGAAATGCTGTAAATTATATTTAATCCCATACTCAATTAATTGTTTTGTATAACTTTTTAATTATAACGTTTCCTTGATATCTTGATAAAAAATATAGATAAAAAACTAAATGATAGTAATTAAAACAACTAACTGTAACACAGATTTTTTTTATAAAATACATGACACAGTAAAACCTTAAAATGTTCTCACATAATAATTTACTTAAAAACGTATAAACTCAAATCCATATTTTATTTAAATCGTTATAGCCTTGGTACGTCTCAGTTACAGTGTTTGTATGTATATTAATTAATTACAAATGACAATTGGGCGAACACTTAATTGCACATCATGGACATGTGTAATGGCGCTGAAGATTATGTGATATGATATCCTTTTCCATTACGTAAAGTAAAAACTCCACTTGGTTTACCCAGCTACGGTGTAGGAATTTGAAGCAAACATTGCACGGCCCATTAAAGTGTAGAAATCCATCAACGAAAATTTAAATTTCAGTATAAAAGATTTAGGGGAAAAAACTTTTTTTTCAATGTCTTGAATGATTTATTTTACCAAATTTAAGAAGTATTTTCAGTTGTTATCGATTTCAGTGTTTGGAATTTTATTTCTAGTTATTTCAGAAATTCAGTTTTGAAATTCCGGCTCTTTATTGCGGTTTTTCCAATTTTAATGCTTCCGAATTGAGCTTTTTTATCAACATCTGTTACGGCCGATATGGATTTCCTTTTCTTAGCTCGGTTATACTCTTTTTCCCGATATGAGATATATTTTTCAAGTTTTCGTGGTCCTACTATTATTATGTACTATTTTCTTCGATGCAGGGTGAAAGAGCCGGTAAACAATTCACGTCTGCTCTTGAGTACGGTTCCTTTGGCTCTCGTTTAAGGTAGCAACTCCAAATTTCACAACTTTTGAGGAATACTGTAAATGTAAAATACAAGCCGATATCAAAACCAACATTTAATGAATTACATTTTAAAATCTACAAAATTATCACAATATACAATTGTTTTCTAAATGGTGTAATTGTTATTTTCCTGCAACTACATACATACATTGCGATAGCTAGGGGATTGTAATTGCTACACATATGTGTTACTCGTGGCTTTTAAGGGGAGTTTCGATGTCCGGAAAAGCACTTAATAAGAAATGATACGATACTTATAATTTCACTTCGAATTTTTGCTTTTATTTAAAATATGTATGTGCATGTACAAAGGTTTTTCACACCTTGTGAGTGATAAGGTGGAGCTTGCTGTGTTCCAGGGTCGAAAATTTGTTTTAATAACACTGTACAACACAAAAAAAAAACAATTGGTACTAATGACTGATTCTGGTAGAGGGCTAAGATACTACTATAAATCTATACTAGTCATAAGCACATTTTATTTCTGGCATTCCAGTTGCACTTTGATCTTTGGTGTATTTAGAGAGTTATAGTAAAATGTTATGATAAAAAAAAGCCTACAGCAAAGAGCTAGAGGATTAAAATGACCCACAAAAATATTTGTCTTAAAGTTCTACTATAAGTTTCTAAATACATCAAGGCTTAATATCTATCTACCAGAATTAGCCGATGCAACCATGTTATTTTGAAAAATAATTCATTTTGTTGTAGAGTGTATGGAAAATAATCTCTGAAACACTTAATAAAATATTTTTGAATCTCTTAATAATATAACATTGAAATGCTTCAATTGTTTAAAGCAAATAAACAAACAATAAAAAAATGCTATTAAAAAACAAAGGAATGAAAATAACGATTCATTGATTGTTTTTATTTTTGTTCTATTTTGTAACTAATATAATTAATTAATACTATATATACATATGTAATATATCTTATATTCTATTTGAAAAAAAAATAATAATACCACGAGACACAAATTACTTTCAATAGTGTGTGTAATAAAGCTGGAATTTCTTTCCCAATATGATAGTTGATATATAAATTTATGATATTTTCTTCAGGGTTGTTAAAAACGTCACGTATAAATCATGGTCATGATCCAATAATTATTGGATCATGATCGTGGTGTATTATGGAATTTTGTTTTTTAAATATATTTTTATATTTATACAACGAAAAAATCAAAGTTTTAAGTTTTTAGCACTGACAGTTATCTGCATCAAGAGCGCGCGAGCTTGAAATGTAAAAAATCTACTTCCATCTTGAAATAGAAGAATTTAGGAGCCCCTTAACAAAACTTTGCTGTGGTACTGCCCACTTTCCTTTTAATTAATTATATTGTCAAAGGAACTTAATGTGTGTATAAAGTTTGCTAAAAATCGGTTAATTGAAAATGGATAAATAAACTTACTTACGTAGTATGAACGTGCCACTGCCCACAATTTCCAAATCAAAAAATTATATTGTCAGCGGATCTCAGTTTATACGCAAGCTGTGTTAAGAATCGGTCAAGTAAAATTTCTTACTTTTCTAATCATAAAATTGTTTTGGCACGGGAACCTAATTGTTGATTGGACGTCTTGACTTTGTGGAAATGAATTTTGTTTTTTAATTTTCAGTTACAACTCAAGCTAATGTAGAAGCGTTTTAAAAAAGTAGAGCCGATCTCGACTCAGATTGTCGTGTAGAATCACCAAAAGGGTTTAAGTCCTTCTGTTCAAAACTTCCTACTGTCTATTACAATGATTAATCTTCCTTAAATTTTCTAAATTAATATATATTACAAAAAAATAAACATAGTCAATTTTAAAAATGTACTATACAACATGTTCCAATAAAATAAAATTAAAAAAAAAATAAAAAATAAAATAAAAAAATTTAATTAAAAGTATATGTGCAGAAAGTATTTTATACAATTTAATACACGACATACAAACATGCGTACAAATGCATGTACTTAGATATGTATGTAAGTATGTACAATTGTAAATATGTACGTATGTATGTAATAGCAACAAAAAAGACAATTGCCGTATGTAATGAAATAACTGACAGACAAATAACAGCCATAACAAAAACACATATCCGCGCACACATGGACAAATAAAGATGTTAAAATGTGCTACAACTTTATTCTTGTGCTATTTCAAACATAGAACTTTATCTAAATACATATGTCCGTGTATGAATGAGGAAACATCCACTGATAATAAGGATACAAATACAAAACCACTTATTGACAGATACCAGTTTATTTAAACGAACACGTTTGTAACTATCGAGGTAGAGACTCAAAAGAAACAATTGCTAAAGAAGTAGGTTAATAAAGGCCTTTGAAATTCAATATAATGATAATAATCATTTATACGATATCGGACGATATTCGTTTATTGAAGTTGTTTTTTTCCACTCTCAAACATTTGTACAATTTTGAATAAATAGTAGATTTGAAAATTACAGAAGAAATTCATTCATTCTTTGGTAGAGCTGATTCTTTTTTTCTAAAGAGATTTGTCTTAAGTGAATGTCGTCTGTCTTATTTGTTAAAGTTATTTACAAAGCACATGAATTTATCTTTGCCTTTATATGACTTGTTTGCAATATTAAAGACTGCTGCAAAAGCTTAAACGTGCAGTAAGTTTCATATTTTTAAATTCTAAATAATTAACAAACTATGAGTAAATTATTGGTACCCTAATCATACGTTAACTGCATATGAATTGTTATTTTTTTTCTCAATAGGAACTGACTAGCAAAATCCTTGTTTGAGAGTCAGAGGATATTATGTGACAAAAGAAATTAATTTTCAAAACAATTATTTTTTTACATTTGTTAATTTCGTACATACTTGTTACATAGTACATCTGTTTGTGTTTTTAAAACTCGAAAAGCGCTTTAAAATTCTGACTATAGAAAAATAAAATTTTTACTGAAATTACTCTTGCAGCTTGAGGTTTTTGTTAGCTATTTTTTACAAATATCTTTCGTCTCCTTTTAAAAAGATAATTTTGGTATTGTTCATGACTCAAACATGCACTTTTCCGTTTATCCTCGTATATTTATCTAAGTGCACTATTCTATATGTACGTATGTGTACAGTAGTGCAAATGATTGCGGTTAAATTATCGTTATCCTTCTAAATACACTTTCAAACGAAAACAAAACCCACAGTGACAGAAGAAAAACGAAAACAAGAGCCAAAAACTTAAGAAAGAACAAACAATTTTATGGTCGAATGTTGTTGATAATTTTTTTTGTAAAATGATTGTACTTGGGGAACCACACGCAAGTACAGACATGCATATGCACATGAAGAACTACACCCACAGTAATTCACATAATCAACAACAATTTACAACGAAATGTTTTTGAGGTTTGAGTACATGTATGCAAATAACAACAAGTTGCAACAATTGAAAAGTTTTTCCTTTGTTTTGAATACAATAAAGTCCTTTCCCTATAATATCATTGTCTTTCTTTTAATTTTTATTTTTTGCCACAAAGGAGTTGTACAAATAGTTTTAATTTTGTTTTTAGAAATTTCTTCGAAAAACTAAAGTTGTTACGGAAAACCATACGAGTCAAAAAAGTTCTTAAAAATTATAGCAAGAAATGAAAATGGTGGGAAATGGAAATTACTATTCAGCATCTTAATTGGCAGGACATGGAAAACTTTAACCAAAAAAAATTTTTTTTATGAAATAATTGTGTAATTAAGTTGTTCAATAACTAGAACAACTAAAAAAGCAAATATTCTGAGCATCATCTTTTCGTTTAGCAGTTGTTCGAGTGATTAGTTTTTCTATCAGTCTGTCAAATCGATTCGCGCAAAGTAAAATCACACTCGAACGGCGTATCTTGTAACGCTTCAGAAAAATTTCTAAAATCGGAACATAATTTTAACTGTGCAATATAAAAACCAATACTCAGACACAATTTTATCATAAAAAATACCAAAAAACCTGAAACTAATTAAAGTGATAGAAGTTTGCGTAGTTTACGAAATAAAAAATATTTAAAATCATTAAAACTTCAAATAAGTAGATGAGTCCAAAAACTTTCGAAAAAATTCTTTTATTTCGCGTAAATCATGAAAAATAGCGAATTTTTTTTGTGTCCGTTCGATTAATCAGCTACATCGAATAATCAGTATAGGAAATTATTCTTTGCTAAAGTCCGAAAAACAACTTTTGAACAAATGCTATGGAATAAGATTGTGCCAATAATTCTGAAAATAAATAGACTCTTTCATTCATTGATGAACCACTCTAATAAATATTCTTTACTTGCTTTTAAAACAACCTATAAATTTTTGAAATTCTGTATTTTGTTAATATTCACTTTTGACGAACATCGGTTTCGGCATCGGCGTAGAGTAAAAAAAAGTAATGTTTCAGCGTTATTGGCTATTATTTCTTAGTAGCAGCCTGGCCACAGTAGTTGATTAGCCTTCGAAAGTTTTGCGTATCACTCTCTTGCTTTGGATTGAAGGTGGGTGTCGGTTAACGGTACCAAGTCTAAGAAAGAGTACTTTCATATCAGAGAACGACAAAATCTGATTGAACATCCTGAAAACATATTCTTATGTATTTAATATTATGTAGGTTTGTATTAATTTTCATGTTTCATATTAGGGATAGAAAAAGAAGTTTAGATTTTGTACTAATTATTAAAACAAATTGTTGAACAATTTAGCAAAAAACACTTAATTCATTTTTGAGATCCATTTTTGTATGATACTGATTTTATTCAACATTCAGTTTTGTTGCGTGATTAAATGTGAGTAAACATTTTAGTGTATGATGAATGATTTGAGTAAAACATGTTTGATCACTCGACTGACTTTTACTTAAATGATGCGTAAACCACTACGATGCTGATTTTACTCAACGTTGATTTGTTTTGCACAATTAAAAGTGAATAACAAATTTAGTTTATGATTAAATCAGGAAAAAAGTGATTATTGCCTTTCTCTGTTTCATATACGTATGTTGGGAGGAAGTACCAAACAAAAGTCAATAGATTAGAAATAAGAGTTTATTTAGGGAATTTCAACTTTCTATATGACGGTATAGGTCGCTTAGATGTTTCTGGGATAATTCTGTTGCTGATGTACCAGCTCTGTTGCTGTCGAAAAACTCCGTTTTAAAAAGTCTACATAATTTTAAAATTTACAAAAAGTTCTTTGAAATTTCCTTATGATGCGAAGCAAATCAAGAATAAACTTACAAAGATCAGATCGACCATAAATGCTTACACAACTAGCGTATGGCACCGTCCAGCGATACAAGAAAAATAGACATGAGAAGTACATCATATAAGTGGCAAAATTGGCATGAAATAAGTGGCAAAATGTATGAAAGTACGTTCTTCGTGCTCAATATAAAAACTCAACATTGTTAGTTTCACATTGATAATTTAGGAATCTGTATATAATTTATGGTCTTTGAAGCAACACTATACTCTTTTAAGCGACGGAATTCTTTGGTTATGTTGACCTATTTCCTCTTCTCGAATACTTGATACTAATAGGCTAATAGCAGTTATTAAACACATCGTAATATGTAATGAATATTTTAATATATCTATAAATACGTACATTAACAAAGAAAACATTTGTGTAAAATATATCACCAGTGCTATTCCATTTCCTTTCCCACCAATTGTTCCCTTTCGGCCATGTACATCAAAGCCACCTTAATGTCCGACCTTTTCTTAATACTTTCTTCCCGTAAAACATCACATTCTTTGTTGAGTATTTTAATTTTAAAGTCGGAAAATTTCAAAGCTTCCTCTAGAGTAAAGGCTATATAAACGCCTTTGCCAATGTCCACCAAAATGGAATTCATATCTGAAACCTTTGCTTCCATAAAAATATTGCCACCAATATCCATTTGTGTCTTATAGCCATCTTCTAAATTGTCACGCATAGTTTGAATGGTGTTTTTCAGCTGCACATATTCCATGATTTCACCATTGTACTTGTTGATGTACTCTTCCAAATGTTTGAGGTCCTCCTTCAGATAGTCATTGATAAAAATTTCAACGTTTTCAGTGGAAAAACGAGACATTGCATGTTCCAGTAATATTTTTCTTTAGAAATTATTTAATTTTCTTTAATTATTTAGCCAAATACTAATGAAAAGTTTAAAGTTTTTGCTTTGCTTGGTTATAAGTGACAAATGGTTGTGTGAGATGTCAAAAAACTTGTTTACAGTGATTGTGAATTGTTACGCTGCAAGAAATCACAATAAGCAAACGTATTTTAGTAGATATTTTCACGTACAGAGGTGGTTTGTTCTCTATTCAATGGTTGTAGAGCTTGATAAGTAGGGAATTCATTTGACGCCATAAGGTAGATTACAGTATTCTTCTTTGTAGAAAAAGTAAGAACATTTCCGTTTCTGGTACAAATGTTCATTTTCACACTCAGTAGCAGGCTTTTCTTTTGTATGGATGAGGGAGCAAGGTTGGCAACCGAAACCATTACTGTAATGGTTTCGCTTCCAGTAATAATTTTTTTCTAGATATTTATATATCGGTATATGTATACCGACACTGGTATTATAATTTTTAAAATGAAATCGAACAAAATGCATTTGTTTATTAAGTGTTTGCTTACACGCGAAATGCATTGTGTAAACTAGCACTGCCACTAAATAACAGCTAAAAACCCCTATTTAAATGTTTTGGGTCTTCATTTAAAATTTTGTAATCCTTATTTTTATTATTATTACTATTGTTATTATCTAGATTAAGCCGGTGCGCTTTGCTAACCCCGCCTGAATTTCCAAAAAACAGTTTTAGTAAAACCTTTTCCATTTGAAATTAGTCCACAAACGACAAATTTATTTGATAAAAACTTTTTGGGGCGGGTACTTTGCTACCATCTCCTCACCGATTTCCAAAAAAAAAAATAAATTTAATGGACCTCTTCTTCTCCTTCTTATTGGCAAATCTGTAAAAAAACTATGTTGAAAGAGTAATATAATTTTAAAAAGTGGGCTTGGTTGGGATAAAATTAGCCTATAATTCAATCCAGCCAGAGTCCCAGTTGTTGTGAAAATTTCAGGAAGATAGGACCAGAGGGGTAGCGTCCTATTAGATACAAACAAACATACAAACACACATTCCGTTTTATATATGTATGTACATATGTAGGTGCATAGATTATGTATTTTAAATTTGAAAAACTTTTGTACAAATAAAAAAAAATAAAGCAACATTTTGTATAACAGTTTATGTTTACTTCAACAATAATATACGAACATTTTTCTTTGTTTTCAAAATAAATTCTCAACTGGAATTTGATTTTTATTTAATAGAAATAGGCCGGTTTTAGAAAATAAAATAAACATGTTCTAATAATGGCAGCTTCTATCGAAAGCAGCAATGAAGTGTGAAAATTTCTTTTTTGTTTTCAGAAAATTGTATGTTATTTGCAAAAACAAGCAGTAAAAATCTATAAGAAGCATTTTATGGTTTTAATTTTCGGTTGCAAAAAGTCTAGTAATCTATGACACAAATTTTATAGAAATAACAACAGCGATATGTTAAAAACTGGAAATAAAATAATTCTCAGATTTGCGACATACCCGTAATCCATTGAGCACGTTATGCCCACTTGTTATAAATGTTGGTTCGAGTAACCAAAATTTTTTATACATTTTTACTAAACTTTACTGCACTTTACTAAATTGCGTTCGTGTACACGAAATAAATTAAATGAGAAAACAAATTGAGAGCAAGTGGCCAGTGTGACCAGATTTTAAAATAATATAAAGCTAAATCACATTTGAAATAGAACTAAAAAGAGCTAAAGAACGAAATTTAAAGCCAAGAAATAAAGCTATTTTTAAATAAAAAATATTGAATCAATAACAAAATAAAATTCATTATTAAGTAAAAATTTCGTTCATAAAAATTTATATATAACTTAAAAAGCAAACAAAAGGTTCTACAACTAAAACTAAAGGCCGTGATTCACTATCCTACATAATCGTACGACCTGCCAAATATTGCATGTGTGCTATAAAAATATGATTGTGTGGACTAAAAATGCTACTTTGTGACAGATTCTTTTGGCAAGTCGCGCAATTTGGTAAATCTTATGAAAATTTTCAGAAAATTATAGTTTTCGTGCGATCAGAGTAGTATTTATTGTTAAACAGCACCAATGATGATGATATTTGAACTTTCTCTTCATTCGTTAACATTTTATATTCACTTCTTCTATTTTTTTGAACAACGAAAGCAAAGTATTTTTTATAATAATGGATTTCGTGTATCTATACTCAAAATAACAAAGAGATGTTTGTGCATCATTATTGTTGAATAGTGTGGCACCTAAAACGCCATTTCGAAGCGATTTTTTAAAGTCGGTCAGACTTATGTAAAATTTTCCTGTGAATGAATCGTGCGATCGTGTAGGATAGTGAATCACGGCCTTAAACAGTCTTATGAGGAGGACAATGATCTTAAAATTATAAAAAATAACAGATTTTCAAAAGTATCTTGGGTTTACACATTCTTATTAACTTTTTTTAACAATATTTATTTATCATCTGATGTACAGAAGTGAATTTGTGGTATTTAAAGTAAATCTGTTGCTAATTTTACTTTTTATTATAGTTATATCACTGAATACGCGCTCAGCTTCTGCGTTACTAAAAGACAAAACTAAAAATTTCATCACAGAAGTTGGCAATTCCCCAAAAGGGTTTTTATTCATTGCGTTTTTGTACTCAAAAATACGAATCCCAAATTCTGTAGTTGATTTTTGGTTTGTCCAATCATAGGAATTCAATTTTTGCCATTGTAACTCCAAAAGAGTTATGTATGTAGACCATCTACTATAAAATTTGCAATTTCTTCTTTAAAATGTTCATACAATTTTAATATTTTCTAATGAAAAGTTGTGTTTTGTAAAGTTAAAAAATAATTTGGCAAACGTTGTCGTAGTTGACATATTGGGCCTTAGTACGGTTGTCGTATTTTCGCCTTCGACTTCGACAAGTCCAGCTTCAGACAAGTCATAACATCCAGCATTTTTCAGATGTGCATTAGAGTATACCATTGTATTTGTTGTTGTCGGAGTGTTTAAGTGATGAAGGCAGCAATTGATACTGGTGTATGCTAGCGGACATCACAGCGCCCTCCTTCGTCGGTATTGTAGCAAAATCGCCGGCGAAGTAAAATAATTAATAAAATGTCTACAACAGCTTATAAAACACATTTAATGCGCCTACTTGACATCAGAGGCGTGCAACACTGATCTAAAAACTAACACAGCGTGCAATATCAGAGTTGCAAAAATTAAGCTTTCTCTCTTTCACCATCTGTCCTCTCTCACTATCCCTTTCCCAAAGAAGGTAACACACCTACGGGTTGGTAGGCATACTAACTGCCTGAGTGTTACTTCTCTTTAAAAAAAAAAAAAAAAAGTTGTAATAAATTAAAGAAGCACACAAAATTATTCTTTAATCTAGTACACGCTTTCGAAGTCAAAGGCGAAAATACGACAACCGTAATGAATAATCTGCTGCTGGATTATTAAATTCACCTTATGGTCGGCCAAATTACGGGGGATGGGTTTGAGTTAGTGGCCAATCTATAAGGTGATGATAATTATAATTACTCCACGCAATTATAATTAAGGGTTAGGGAAAAGAAAGTAATTGGGGGTTAGTACTGCAATCCTTTTCGATTTAAGGAGAAGTAGAGTTATGGGCGCTTACCTCGGGTTTCCAATTAAATAAAAAAGGGGGGAAAATTACCAACTTAATTGTGATTTTATTGAAGATGCAATTAATGTTGCGAAAAAGGACGGAAGGTCTGTTTTTGATGAGGGTTCACGAATAATTAAATTTACGGAACATTATTATATTTTAAGCATTCGGGTTTCAGAAAAGCGCGGTTTATTTTCAATTGACGATTCCAACATTTTCCAGTATTTAAGTGCTATCAACTATTAGATAATTTTTTACGATATTACATTCAGCGATTATATGCAATTGGTTTATGTATCAAAATATTTAACTTCAATTAAATGGTAATTTCATAATTCAATAATAATTATACAAATGTTCAATAAGTTATTGTCCAAACAAGTTTGGACACCCATTAATTGTTTAATAAAATTTCAGCAAGTGTATTTAATTTCTTTATCTGTTAAAGAATCTATTATGTATTTTTTTGAAATCATATATTGTTAAAAATTTTAGTTAAAATACGGTGTTTCAATTATAAAATCATCAGATTCTAATTTTAATGGGTAAGAAATTTCGGACTTCAAAACGATTTCATTACAAAGATTTTTCTTATTTTCATAAGATTATGTACATATTTATGTAGATAAAATTTATTTTGATAGACTGTTTTATTTATTTTGAAATAACAGTTATTAATACGAAATTGAAATTGAAAAAAGCTAAAAGCTAAATGAAATATTTGAGCTAAACATTAAAAAATATAGCTAAATTTAGCTCTAAAAAAGCTAATATGGCCACACTGCATGTGACAGTTAATGGCTGCTGAGTATTTAAAAATTTTTACTGCAGAAATTTCTTGTAGTAAAATTTAATAAAACAAAAAAAAATATAATTCAAAAGGTAAACAAACAAAACAAAAAAAAACAAAACAAAAAGTAAAAATAGCTTTACTGCCACGCCCACGATGTCAATAAAATAATAAAAAATAAAAAGTGAATAATAATTTTTAAACTATTCGTTTGTTAAACAATTATATCGTCGGTCACAGGTTATCAGGGTTTTGCTGCCAAAAGACTGTGTTTGTCCTTCTGCATGTTAGTACGTTTCATCTATATTTTTTATAAATTTCCTTCCCTACTTCTACTAATTTGGGGTTTTTTTATTTACTTCCAACTACGGTTTAGTAACCGAGTAATAACGCTTTTTTGCCTCCTGAAAAGTACAAAAAAACATGTTAAGAGTTGTTAACCTGTGACCGACGATATCCCTTTTAAAATGAAATAAATGTTGCAGGCTCTATAATAACTTTGGAACTTTCTTTTTTACTGTATTATTTTAATTCCTTGGAGTTGTGAAAGTGATAATTATATTTTTACTTAGTACTGCAATTGCTTTTGTGATAATAAATAATAAAAACAAATATTCACATACTTTGGAATAAATTTAATCAGTCCTTGTAAACTTTTATTAAGCTTTTGAGCAATAAAATTTTGATGTAAAATCTCATATCTCAGTCAAGCTTAACTAAGCATGTAGCGTTCTTCAGAACTAATAATAATCTCTTAAATATTTATTAAAATAATATTTTATAGTTTTAATTTTATCATCAGTTATATTATTTTTGCTCATCTGCTTTGTGATCTAATTTTTGAAGTCTCAATGAAATCTAAATTATATTAAATTAAATTTAATCAGACACAAATTAGCAAAAACAAATACAATAAAAATAAACATATGGAAATGATTATAGAAAATAATTTGTTTACATTTCTTGAAATGTTCGTGTTATAATAAATATGGCATCGACTATCAACCACAAAAAGATTTGAGTAGTCAAAAGTGTAAATGGATTTCAACCCTAAATTTATTTGCAATCAGCTGTTTCCTTAATCTTACTAATTTTTAAAATTTTTCCGTTCGCGTACTTTTTTGTGCGACAGCTTTTTTTCGAGAGTAAATTAATAAATCATTTACTACATTTTATTGTAAGAATCCAACAAACGGACTTAATATTATTTGATTCTTGTATTTCACTTAACTTCGCACTTGATCAAAATAAAACATTCTGGGATGTACACATACGCGGGCGGATTGAGATTGAAGTTGCCTAAGTAGCTCACTACACTTAGTAAGACGATATTCCAACTTTTTTATACCATCTGAATAATACGATTTTGGGAAGCCCTCAAAATACGCGTTAATTTCGGTAACCAATCACTTTTTCGTTTGAGATGAATCTTTTTCCTGCGAGCGTTTTCTTCAAGTTTTGAAACAGGAAAAAGTACTAAGAGCTAAATCTGGACTATAAGGTGGATGATCAACCAATTCGAAGTGTATTTCACGTAATTTTAGCATCGTGTGAACCGGTGCGTTGTCTTGAAGAAAGATCACTTTTTTCTTCTTTAAATGTGGTAGTTTTTTCTTGATTGCATCAATCAATTGATCCAATAATGCACGATAATACTTTCCTGTGATTGTGAATCCTTTTTCAAGATAATCGATGAGCAATATTCCGTGAAAGCCGATTTCACTGTCTTCCCCTTCTTCGGAGCATTTCCAACAGTTTCCACCCATTCTTTCGATTGATTTAATGTTTCAGGAGTGAAGTGGTGCACCCACGTTTCATCAACAGTTATTAATCGACGCCAAAAATGAACAAGATTACTCTTTACCATGTCCAAACAGCGCTGTGGAGTGGTCTGTCGAACTGGTTTTTGTTCGACACTGAGCAAACGCGGCACCCATCTTGCCGATAGCTTTTTCATATGCAAATGTTCATGCAAAATGTTGAACACACGTTCATATGATATGTTTACCATTTCAACAGGAAAAAGTCATTAGGAGCTAAATCTGGACTATAAGGTGGATGATCAACAAATTCGAAGTGTATTTCACGTACGTTACGTTGTCTTGAAGAAAGAGCACTTTATTCATCTTTAAATGTGGTCGTTTTTTCTTGATTGCATCAATCAATTGATCTAATAATACACGATAATACTTTCCCGTGATTGTGGATCCTTTTTCAAGATAATCGATGAGCAATATTCCGTGAAAGCCGATTTCACTGTCTTCCCCTTCTTCGGAGCATTTCCAACAGCTTCCATTGATTGTTTCGATTGATTTAATGTTTCAGGAGTGAAGTGGTGCACCCACGTTTCATCAACAGTTATTAATCGGTGCCAAAAAACAACAGGATTATGCTTTATCATGTCTAAACACCGCTGTAAAGTGATCTGTCGAACTCGTTTTTGTTCGACACTGAGCAAACGCGGCACCCATCTTGCCGATAGCTTTTTCATATGCAAATGTTCATGCAAAATGTTGAACACACGTTCATATGATATGTTTACCATTTCAACAATCTCACGTAACTTTACTCGGCGATCATTCATAACGATATCGAAGATTTTCTTGATATTTTCTTCAGTAACCAGCTCTTTTGGCCTTCCTGTTGATGGTATTGTTGCAGCGCTTGTTCGGCCGCGTTTAAATTCAGCAATCCAATATTTTACCATGTAATCTGACGGAGCAGACTCACCGTAATGTTTATCGAGCTTTTCTTTTGTCTCTTTCGTCGTTTTCCCTTTCAAATAATAGTGTTTAATCACTGCACGAAATTCACTTTTTTCCATTTTTCAAGAAACACAAAAGTTGCTTACTTCAAACGACTACAACAAATAAACTAATCGATAAATTTGGGTGAAATTTTAACAGATGACGTTTGCCAGATCGCAATTTCTAATAAAAAGTTATTCTGTTTGTGCTGCTATCTAGCGCTAGGTAGCTTCAATATCAAAGTAACAAAGTAACGTTTGTGTAGCTCCTGCAGCTTAATTTAACACTTTTTCGCCACATATAAATAACCCTGTGCCAGACGGACAGTTTAGCGAAATCAATAAGGGTTTCTTTGCCGCTCGTTGGGTACGGAACTCCAAAAAAAGGACTTTCAATAAATTGTAAAATAGTTAATGCAAGTGAGAAAAAAAGAAAAACGTTTTTGAACACAATTAACATTTAACTCTAGAAGGGTTAATCAGTATATGTAGCGCCTTGCAGATATTATTTTAAGAATTTATAAATAAAAAGAGTTTGGCAATTTCTTTAAGATGTTTTCATTGTTTTATAAGGCATCAAACTATTTCCATAGCAGTTTTGAAAATCTCTTACAGAGATGATGCTGCATCATGTTCTTCTAATGATATGCCAAATTAAGACTCCATCAAACCGGCAGAAAATGGTGTCATCTATGTATTTAATAGATAAAACGAATGGACAGGTTTTCTAGAATCTTAGCTGAAATAGTCACTGATGAAGTCACCTCAACCATTTACGCACTTTACCTTCACGGTCCCTCAAAAATGTGCCATAGATTCTTATTATTGTTATTATTATTTTTTATATATAACCGATATGAGACTATAACGCTTTTCTTAGATGTTTTGATTTTCCCTGATTAAATTCTTTAACTCGTGTTTCTGTACTTGCTAGAAGATTTTAATAAATCATACCGTGCATTTCAAACTGCACTTGGCAACTCAGCATAAAAAGCAATTTGTTAAAAAAATAACTAAAAATTGAACCAATTTAAAAAGTAAATTAAGCTCAACACGCACATGTAATTCTGAATCAAATGCGATTCTATAAATTCAACAGCAAACCATTCGGCCCGCAATAGTTAACAAAAAAACAGAGGAATCAAAACAGACGCTTTTCGCTTCAAACCCCACCTTAAATGGCAATTCATTTGAAACGCACACTAATTATTTTTGCCATTTTATTGTTGATCTTGCAAACAACTAAAGGACAGGTTAGTAAAATTTTAATGCATTCATGAATAGAAAAAAAAACGAAATAAATTTTAAAATGGCATTTAAAATAAAATAAAACCAACAAACAGGATGAGCCATCCGCTAAATCGGAGGAGGAAGATGACTCTTCTTCTGAAGAAACCGTAGAAACGGTTTCTAAGGAGTCACGCAAGCGACGCCGCCGTTCTATGGAAACTTCGCTTGAGGCTGCAGATGTCGGTGAAGGTCAAGCAAAAGCCGTCTTACCTGCTATTCCCGGTTTACCAGATCCTGAAACAATAATGAAAATTGCCGAAATTCTTACCACCGTGGGACAACAAGTTTTGCCCATTTTCGTTTCAGGTAATTCAGGTGGAGTTTCCGATTTGGTATCAAATCGTGTGGCGCATGATATGAAATTTTTGAAAAAATTCAAAAATGAGCTCAATGTTTTGTCCGGAGATTTGAAAAAGAATAAATAATAGTGGATAATTATTGTTGCCTCTGTTAGATTCTGTTAAAATATTCTGTAATAAACTGATTCTTCCTTGATTACTTTTATTTGTTCTTCTTTTTCTTTCAGCTCTGGGTTAGCAAAATTTGTGTTCGTTTTTAAAGTGTTGAAAATTTTTAAAATTGTGCTGAAACTGAAATAAATAACAAAACTTGTTTTATTGAATTTTGAAAAGAAAAAGAAAAGTGTTAAAGGGTAAGTGAATGTTTTGAATAAAGATTTGATCAAAGGGTCATTCCTTTTAAATTGTTCACTTTTGTACCACAGAGATTTTCAGTTAGTCGTTTGCTGATGAACTCATAATCGATACATTTTGGTTTGCAGATCCTGTCAAGTTTACATTTTTTTTTGAAATGGATTTCAGGAAGCCCTTGGCCACATATTGCAGTTTTTGTTAGCAGTAATTCTTTATTTTTAAGGAGAAACAGCGAAAAGAAATACACATGGCATATATTTCTATTTCATTACTCTCCCATAAAATCGAAATTTCTGCTACAAAAATTCTCAAAGTGTAGATAGGGACTTAATATATTTAATCCTTTAATTCCTAGTGGAAAATGAAGACGCAATAAATTATCTTTATTGCGCACTAGTAAATTTTTCAACTTCAAAATCTTGAACGAATTGAGACTCTCAAAATCTAAAAGCTTACGATGGTGGAAGAAAAACCCTAGTAGGGTTTTGAATTATTAGCTAAGGGTTTATTTTTAAATTCATTTTTGAAATTTTCGACGGGGGGTGCATTTTAGTACAATTTTCAAAAAACATTTACTGATTCTTAAGTCTATATCTCGTGAACTATTCGAAATATTGATTGTATCTCTTCGGCAAATTTTTAGCTCTTAATCAGATTTAAAAATTTTACCTTGAGATAAAATTAAAAAAAACAACATATGATGATGAAAATATAATGACACTCCAAATATTTTAAAATAGATACTTAGAAAAATTGATGATTTTGAAGGTAAGGAATGAAAAATAAGGACACTTCAAATCTTTTTAAATATAAATTGAACTTTAGTCGTCGCATTCGGAGCTAATCTCATCATCTGAAAACATATTACCGACCGTTCCGCTAGCTTTATTTTCGTATGAAAATACTTCATGGCTAGACGACTAGCATGCTTCCCCAAGCATCGCATCTATTTTTTCCCCCCTTTGAACTGCTTTTCCATCATGATGATTACTTTGTGGAAGCGCTCACCTTGCTCATCAGATCCTGTTGGCAATTGTTTTTCTAACTCTTCCCAAATGATTATTTAAAACATGAAGTTTTAATGTCATGGTCACACCGATTGCTTGGAATGACTGAAGCATATTTTTTACTTAAACTTTCCATTTATCGTCTCGATTTTTTCCTAAGACTCTTTCTATAACTGCCTTAAGTGCGTCCCAAGCAATTAAGTCGTTTACGTGCAAAACCATATTGAAATCTTCACTTCTTAGCAACTTTAGAATGTCTGGTCCATTAAGTTTTAAGGCAAAAAAAAAAATGTACAAAAAAATAAATAAAAATTTTAAGAAAATAGTTAAGAAGTATATTGCCGGCTTTAATTTTTTGATCACTGAATCTTGGAAATACATTGTCCTTATTTTTCGTTACCGTCTCTATAAACTTCTTCGTTACGTCCAACTTAATATGCAGCGATGGCAACAATATGTATTTTTTTATTAGTGGCTATGCTGTCATCTCTAAAGCGGCATCTTTCACTGCCGACTTTCGTTTTTCCCAAGTTGTTGTTTTTTTGATTTTATCTCCAGGCAAAATTTTTAGATCTAATTAAGAGGTAAAAATTTGCCGAAGAGACACAAGCAATATTTCGAATAGTTCACGAGATATAGACTTAAGAATCAGTACATGTTTTTTGAAAATTGTACTAAAATGCACCCCCCGTCGAAAATTTCAAAATTGAATTAAAAAAAAAACCCTTAGATAATAATTCAAAACCCAGCAAGGGTTTTTCTTCCACCATCATAAGCTTTCAGATTTTGGGGGTCTCAATTGGTTCAAGATTTTATTGCTGCATTGTGTTGTATTCTGTCAGTAGACATCGTTTTCATCTCACTCCAGGACATACCATGCTCATGCAACTTGTTCTCAATTAGGCGTCTCCAAGTATTCTAAGGTCTACCAGGTCTCCTGGAATATGGGGGGTTATATTCAACGGACTGTCGAGTTAAATTTGACAGGCATTTAATTGGAATTGCAATCGCATTTTCGTCTCTGTGTGGCGTCACCGAAGCAAAGTTTTTTGCAGAGCCTTCATGGTGTCTTTTCTTTTTGCAAATCTTACTTACATACAACTTATTCTTCATTATATCCTGTCCACTGCTAAAAATCGCCCATAAAAGTCTTAAGCAAATAAACAATCATTAACAACAACTGCCTGCGTCGGCGTTTGTAAAGGAAAATTAAATAAAATTTTATTTAAACGTCAGCAAAGAGTCTGTCGGTCTGTCCGTATGTCTCTGTTTTATAGAAAATTGATAAGAACACTAAAATCATATAAGGGGTTCATTACCGAGCAAAAATTTTAACACTCAGCATGGTTTACCAGCCAGCAGTTTTCGTCATACTCATTCATTCATTCATTCATTCTTAGAAGATCTTAGTAACCAACAACGATACTTCCGCACATGTAGCAACCAAATCTAAAGTTTATTTAAATAAAGATTTTTATATATATAATATTATATTTTATGATGCCATACGAATTTAAAGTACATATTTACAAATTCAAAAAAAGTACTCGAAACCGAAAAAATACAATCTTTAATATTTTTATGATAGGAATTTTTTCTTTTTATATTTTATTTAAGTTATAATCTAAACAAGGAGTGATTAAAATTTTACGGTCGTACATTTGTCAAAAACATCAGGGGCGATACAATAATATTTTCTTCAATTTTTATAAGGAAGACGATAACAACTACTACGTATGTATGTATGTACGTAAGCTGGTTTATCTTTCTCTCTTGTTTTTGAAATGTTATATTTTTCATATAAAAGCCATGTATGAGGAAAACGTACACATTAATTCCTAAATAAAGATTTGATACATACGCATTTACTTGTGCGTGCGTAATACTCACAGATGACTCAATGTACGAACATACGTTGGCTATTGTGGATACAAACACTCCAAGGGGTCGTCGTTTAGGTTTGTTTGATTTTCTACATCACATGGTTACGGGGGAAGGCAGGCTTAAAAATGATTTACAAAATACTACTGAGAGAAGCTGTAAAGTTAAAGTTTTTGCATGGAATTCCAGTTTTAAAGATACAACCAGAAAAAACAATGTAATTTCTTTATTTATTTGCAAAACTAAGCAAAATTTTAAACTACTGCTTTTAATTTAAAGCAATTAGATAACGGGAAACTCAAAATTTCAAAGTTCTTACATTTTTAGAACTAGTCAAAATCATAGTCCGATTTTATTACTAACGGTTCTATTTAATTTTAATTAATTTTAAACGTTTAAACGAATATGACCGTAACTTTAGTTCTAAAATCACTTTTAAAAAATACATTATTCTTAAAAGATATATTATGCACTCCGCACTAACTAAAATGCCGTCTTGTACAGGCCAAACTAAGATGTTTTGCAGTAATTGTGAAGGAAATTTATGTCTTACGACTGACAAAAGCTGTTTTTGAAACTCTCACAACCAATAAAAATAAATATTTGTATATTTTTTACTTATATCTTATATAAAATATATGAAAAATTATATTTTGTCATTAAAATCGGGGACCGGCGGGTGGATAGTGCATCTTAAAAGATACAACTAATTACAAAAAAAATTAATAATAATTTTTTGAGAAAAATTTAAACAAAGTTATTATTTTTTTGTCGGTTTATGTATGTATTTTTCGCAAAGATCTGAGAACCCATGCATTTAAGGGTTAACCTTAACGGGCGTTTATTATTATGAATATTCGAGTCGTAGTCTTCCGACAAAATGCCAATAAGCAGCAGTAATTTTTTTTTAATTATCCAAACGGCTGATTAAATAGTAGAGTGATGGGATTTTTCGGATTAATGTCTAAAAGAAATTAAATTTGCTTGCGACAAAGTACAGATTAATCCGGTAGTAATCGGATAATATTCTAGAAAATGTGCGGAAGCAGCATATCAGATAATTGCAGACTATTCTGCTAAATGCCTAAAAAAAAGTTTTAGACAACTCGGTTTTTTTTAGATTTTTGCTGACATCGACTAAAATTGCTCAGTAGGCTTTCTCCAAATTTTAAGAAAAGCTATGACTTTATAAGCATTATAGAAAAATTATACATTCTAAAATATTAAAAGAAGAAATCCATTGCTTGATTACACAGAAGAAAAAAAACTAAAAACTTTTCGATAAATAAAATTAAATATTAATTATTTGTGTTCTTAAACAACAAAATATTTTTATTCAATTACTAAAATTCTATTTAAATTTTAAGTTTGTTAAAATTTGTAAAAAGTGTTAGAAAATTTTACTTTTGATCACTTTTGATTCATTTATGAAATTAATTCAAACTCCTTTTATTGAGGTTTATTTTATTTTAGTCCGCACTATGATTAAAATATGATTAATTTAAGAATCACAGAGACTGAATTGATTCCAATATTTTGGAATTTATTTGATTTTGTATTCTTAGTTTATATGATCCTAAACGTAGACTGATTGAACAAACGGCAACAATACGAAATACAACCGTCACATTTTCTTCACTTATCACTCCAGTGCTTTTTAAGATATTTATTTGATATCACCAGAGTTGTTGCGAGCAGCGTCGTATATAATTCGAACGATCATAAATAAGTTGCAATCGATATTTGCAATTGCTGTTTTTATTTGCAGTTAATAAAGCGGAGTTTGGTTGATCATAATTATTAACCTGAAGAAAAGACACGTATTTCAGCTTTTATAGTATTCGGAGTTTCGTAAACAACTCGTATATTTAGACCGACCACTGCATGAGTGTAAGATATTGAACTGCAAAGAGAATAAACTCTTAGGTTTTCCACATAATTATTGTGTTTGCCCTCGTATAACGTGTTATAAACAACAACAAACACTTATTGAAATAATACATTTCAATGGTTTTATTGCACGCTTTACAAGCAAACAGAAAAAAGAAGTGTTCAACAAGAAGAAAAACAACAAAAACAGTAACAACAACCATAACAGAAATATGTAACAACAAGACCAAGAAGTACACTTCAATAAAAGATAACAACCACTTGCGACATGCGTTTCGCATTTAATGTGCTTATAATTTTTTTTGTTTGTTTTTTATTCTACAAACATAAATTTATTTTTTGTTTTTCAAAATATGTATTCCAAATGCAGACGACAAATGTTTTATACTACAATAAATATTTGACATGGTTATCGCATTTTGTTAACTGTTGTAACTCTCCGTTTTGTACGAGGGCCTGCAAAACAGCTTATATTGTTTTCCGTCATTTTCTTAATTCTTTTTAGAGTTGGTCCAATTTACTCCCACGTGTTTTGTTCTGACCGAAGCTGTAAATGATCAGTTGTAAGTATTATTAGTTTCAAATGAGTTTTGTTTGTATATAAAAATATATAAATTTATTTTCGGGAGGTGCATCGTTACATCGTTTTAGCGATACAATACCGATACTCAAAAACAAAAAATAAAAATCGACGATACCCGATACACGTGTTGAATCAGAATTCAAGGTAGAATCAACAAAACACAAGTAGAGAATTGTTAAACAAAATTACAGCGTACAGCCAGGGCGCCAGCAATATTTTCAGAAAAGTCGTCAAATTTTGTAAATAAAATCGTCATTATTAAAAAAAATCTTAAAAATGTCGTCACTTAAAAATCTTCTGTTTTATACAACCATCTTTCATTTAAAAATTAACAATTCAACAGATTTATTAAAAACAATAAAAACTTTGAACATTTTATTGAATTCAAAGCAAGATTTGAAGAGATTTTGTGTCGAAACAGATTATATACTTTCCAAAATAAACGTTAATTTTTTATATGATATGTTTTATACACGTATTTTAATTTAAATATAAATTCATAGAATATACTATTATACAGTTTTTCATAAACTTGCAATTCATGTGTAGATTCGAATTAATATTTTTATTTATTCGATTTTATACGCGTACAATCATATGTACATATAAAGTACGAAGGAAGGACACATGATATTGATTTAAATTGGGTAATTACAAAATAAAAATACGAGTGCTATACATACATATTCGTATCATAGTTGTTTTTTATATTCTTTGTAGTGCTAACATTGCAACATTCAGAGGAATTATTGTTTAAATAAACTTTTGAAATAAGAATCCTCTTAAGAGTTCCTGTTTCCAATGAATTTCTTATTTTGGTTTTATTAAGATTAATTTTGCTAAATATTCTTTCAACATTAGCTAAAGAATTTGGCAAAGTTATTTACAAATTCACATAAATTTCGAAAAACAGTTTTGTTGTTTGGTAGATTAATTGGCTTTCCACTTTTCCAAAATATATCTACAATTAATGCGCTGTCTCCAAAATCCAAAAATCTTAGCTCTCTATATCATGCTCAATATCTTCATATTTTTCTTTAGAAAACCTTTTAATAAAGGAAGAATTTCGGAGTTTTTTTTCAAAATCACAGATGATGTTATTAAATGAAAATTTTTATAATTTTGTAATGGAAATCAATTCTTGTTTTTATTTGGTGACACAATTCAACGTAAAATGATACACAATTATTAATAAATTGATTGAAAGTTTCAACATCAATTGTATATTGTCTTAACATTTCTTTTACATACACACCAATATAAACTTCTTCCTTTTTTAAAAAAAATTTTACGGTTATGGAAATAAATTTGATTTAGGGCCAATAATTGGCTTCGCATTTAAATGCCATTTAGTTAATTGCCACTTAAATTTAAGTTGCATTTAAATACAGTTTGAGTTTTTCAGTGTGAAATTATTCTTTGTATTTAATTACGATAAAAATATGGCAGCCTCACGAAATTCTCTCAATTTTCTTAGAAAAACAGCTGTTGAACAAAATTAAAGAAAAAATTCTAATGTGGATTCTTTTTCAGGCTTAAAATAACAACAATGATAGGTTGCTGCAATGTTTTAAAAGTTTAAAACAATTTTAAAAACCATAAAAAAGAATAATATTAATAAAAGAAGTCCAAATTTCACTCCAAAAGATGTTGATTTTTCAATGGCCGCAAATTGTTTGTTTACTTTGTTGCGCGAAACACCAACACGCAAGCAAAAACATATGTTTGTGTATGTATGTGTGCAAAACTTAAATGGACTTTAAATGCAGAAGAATGGTAATTTAAGTTTCATTTAAATGTCACATAATTTTGTACTGAAAAAAATGAAATTGGTACTTAAGTAGCATTTAAAGATAAATGACACTTAAATGAGTAGTCAATTATTGGGCCTTAGAGGCGTATTTTTTATATAGTCATCTGCTTAAAAATTTATTAAAACATTAAAAAAAAAATTCATAATTTCATATTGCATGTTGTGAATTTGAATTCCTTCAATTTTGTTTAGATTATTCATCAAATTAATCATATATTTTAAAAACAAAAGTAAAAGCTCGATAATGTCATTCAAATTTTTAAATATTTCCTTGGAAGTATCAATATCATCGATATTGGCCGCAAGCTAACAAAAATATATGTACATATTTTTAGAGCTTGAAATTTTGCCATACGTAGAGGTTATGTTGAGCAAAAAGTAGCGAAGTCAAAAAATCGTCAAAGTGGAAGGGATACTAACAAAAATCGTCAAACGTCATTTTGTGAAATTCTCTATAAAAAAACGTCAAAATTACAATACACTTTAGCATTCGTTTGCGAGTCTTTCGGAACATATTTTTGATAAACACTCCATCGGAAAATGTTACACTATTCCTAATAATATATACAGCCCAATTATGAATAACAAATTCCCCGGGGGAGATTTCTCCCATTTCTCAAAAAGGTGTGAACAGCCCTTATAATAATCTAACAATTAATATGTCAACATACATATATGTGAACAGCCCCTTTTTGGGAAATGGGAGAAATCTCCCGGGGAATTTTTATTCATAATTGGGCTGATAAACTTACAAGGCCTGCTATCTCCTGCTTTAATTTATGGTTTTCAGACTGCTTTTCATTAATTTCTACTTTTTGTAAAAAATTGTGGTTTGGAAAAATATTTTCTTTTTGCTGTAATTTTTATGATAAGAAGCGTTTTTTAAGTTTGAAGGCTTAAAGTACTACCTAAGGAAATATCATGCGGCATCATATTTCAAACGCTTGACTTTGTGTTTGCTGGGAAAACTCGATTTCTCTATTAATACTAATAAGTAACAACACAATCACAGTATAAATTTTGCGCATCAATGATCTACGGTCAAGTCTATACACCGCTTTATGCTCTTTCCCTTCTCTCCTAAAAGCACAAGACTTGACGAGTCAACCATGACGTGTATGAACTGGCACTTATTGAAAATAGTTAAGCAGTTTCAAGAAGTGAACTACTGTTAATATTTTTAATCATTAAACTTTAAAAATAATTTAAAAGTATCGTGTTGTGGACGGTCAAAATATTGGCCGCTTTTGCCGATATATTGTTATCGGTTGCAGATGCATTCCGAAATAAATATTGCATTTTTGTAGCGAGTGTATTTTCAATTCTCCTCTTGCTAAGTTTTCTTAAAAAATACTGCAGTATTTAATTTTGAATTAAAATCTGCATGTCAAGAAATGCATTTTGTTGTGCTAATTGTCTATAGTTCACAAACTCTGCCTTGGCTCCGTCAGCCACAGGAAACAAGCCGATAATTAATTGTACTCACTTGCACTCTTGCTTATAATTGTTCGAACTAGATGATGATTGAAGGCATTTAGGGAGTGTAACAACCACATGCCATTACTTGTTTTACAGATTTTTTACTTATTTAAAACGTCTTACAATTTACTGAGGCAACCAAAAGGTATTAAAAAGGCATAAATCCATAGATTGTTCTACGTATAGTTTTATCTCACTAACGTACTTATTTATGTGCATATAGGGCATCAGAAATTCATTTACCACCTACAACTACCTATTTCCTCTTGACAATTTTGTATATACATGTTTAAATTGTTGTTGTGGAGTTGTAATCCAATTTTTACCGTTCGCAAACGGCCACTAAACAAGTACGGCAAAGCATCAACAACATTGTGAAGACCAACCATGCAATTTCATCTTATTTGAATCGTTTTAGCCGTTTTGTTTTTATTGAAATAATAATGCAACTGACTCCCTGTAATAAGAAACATGTGGGTTCTGAATGCCGCATGTTGCAATGCCATGCCAAACTAAAGCAATCTACTTCATATAATGTAATTTGAGCTTGTAAAGAAATAAGCAAGTGTATGTGTGTTATTGTTTGAATGTGTGCACAAGTGTCTAAACAATTGTAATTGTTTTTCGTTTGTAACTTCTTAATTGTTGACATGCCGAGTGTTTGAAACTATGTGTGTGTGTGTGTTTCTTTTTTATAATTATTTGAAATGTACAAAGTTTTTAATAATAAGAGATTGTACTTTATTTACCTTCATCATCAACCTCATCATTGTCATCATCTGTAGAATGCAGCAGTCTCTTTTCTCTAATCTTTAAAACATTCTCATACTCGTATATTCATTCCATCCCTCAACTCTGATGTTTGCTTAACGTTTTTTGTATCTTTTGTATTCTTTTGTTATCTTAAAATAAATTCTTTGAAAATTTCTAACTCGAAAAGCATTCATTAGTCACAGTAAACCCACACACTGGCAGCTCTTGTGTTATCGTAGTTATTATTATATACATATTTTCAAATCCTATAATTATAATCCCGTCTGTTGTCATACTCCTTTGCTTCTAATATCATAAAGTATGTTTGTACTTTTTAGTCCTGCATATTTACTATGTGCAGGCATATATGTATGTATGTACGAGTATGTGTTCGTTTGTGTGTTCAGTCCTCTTGTCTTTCGTTTATGCTGATTTATTTATTTCAAGAATTTTTTTGTTGACAATTAATTCGTTACAATTTGGTTTTGCAGAAATTAATTACGTGTACAAAACGTAACGATTTATTAAAACAAAATACATTGTATGTATGGACTTATGTACATATGTAGGTAATTCTGAAAGATGAAAAAGTAAGAGAATATACAAATGTACATGCGTTGCTAAGGGGACATGAGGATGGTTAAGACAATGTGAGTTTTAATTGTAATTCTTGAGATAAGTAGCAGTGTTAGAAGAAGGACTTTCTATACACAGGAACAATTAGGTATTTTAGTTATTTGATAAATTCTATCGATTTAATATAATCCTTTTTATATTGAAAGGAATGGGTTGGCTCATGTTCAAATCGGACTTTATCCATTTCTTTTTAAAATTTTTAAAAATTTTCGGAGAAATTAAATATTTTTTATTAAGAGCAGAACAATTTATTAGTCATCAGACTAGCAGAACGGATTCGAGATTTTACCACTATTGACGGTGGATACTATTGATTAGGAATATTAACTATTTAAGCGTATTATTTAACTAATTAGAATACGAAAACTGACTTATTAATTTCTATAAGTTAAAACAATTTCGGTTAGTTCGAAACCCCATCTCTGATGATTTCCAAATATTCCATATTCTCCCGCTTTTTCCAGAGCTAATGGCTGCTGATATCAAGCTATTTTTCATTTGTGTTTATTTTATTTTTGTCTTTTGTAGTCAACTTTCTTTATATTCAACCACCGGTGACAATGTGAACATGGAGTTTATGACGGGTGCCTTCGTTTTTAATAATTAATGTTTACGCGTAATATGTGAAACTGTTTAGATTTATATTGAAATGAATATTGAACTAAAATATAAAACATATTAAATAAAAATTTAACGTTTATTTTGGAAAATGTATTAACTGTTTTGACACAAAATCTGTTAAAATCTTGCTTTGAATTGACCAAATTGACCATTGTTTAACATATTGTTGAGTTTTCCATTATTTTGTGTTTGAAGTTTTTAATAAATCCGTTGAATTGTTAATTTTCAAAAGAAATATTGTTTTATTTATATAAAATACTATAAAAAGGAAGGTTTTTGTGTGACATTTTTTGACGATTTTTTTTAAATATTGACGATTTTGACAATTTTATTTCCATAATTTGACGAATTACGAATCGTAAAAATATCTTCACTCAAAATCTTTTGTTTTATACAACCATCTTTCATTTAAAAATTGACAATTCAACAGATTTACTAAAAACTACAAAAACTTTAAACATTTTATTTAATTCAAAGCAAGATTTGAAGAGATTTTATGTCGAAACAGATTATATACTTTCCAAAATAAATGTTAATTTTTGGTTTTTGTCTCTTGCAGTAGGATTTCTTAATATCTTAAAAAATAATGAATTTATCCAAAAATTATTAAAAAAAAGAGGTAAACTCAGATTTGAACTTTAGCCAAACAATTCCTTTCAATATAAACCAAATATAAGATCGACTAATTACTTACAAACATTAATTATTATCCTTTTTATAACTACAATAATAATATGCCTTGAAAAAGTAGCGATACACCGAAACTCCAACATTTTCCACACGTCATCACAGCGGAGAAAAGCCGAAAGCCAAAAAGCCTAATTTATAATTTATACTGAATATTTTTAAAATGCGCTACAAAAGGAGAAAAATGCCAAAAATGGCGCTACGTAATTTATCAACAGCTCCTAAGTGCATTTATAAGTATGTTTGAAAAAAGTCAAAATATGTCTGAAAAATTACGAAATAAACCACAAAAATTAAAAAGTGCTGTCAAGAAGACTTGCTTATTTGTTCCAGACCGCTTTCTGCTTCGATCTATCCTGTGCCGCTGTTTTGTCACTTCTAGGCGGCTCGATTCTTTGTTCTGTCAGAATATTTTTGATAGTGTCCTGCCAAGGTAGTCTTCTTTTTCCTCTGCTTCTCGTATCTCTCGGTCTTGCTTCTGATATTATCTGGCATTCTAGCAACATGTGCAAATTATCTTGAATTATTGGGTCCGATTTTGTTGTTCAGCGGTTCTGTATTTAAGCTGGATCGTATGGTGTCGTTTCGCATTCTGTCTAATCCTGTTTTACCGGCCACACGTCGTAAATATTTAATTTCTAATGCCTGAATTCAGTTTTGTTTTTTATATTTTATGTGGAGTTCTATACAGCAAGTTCTGTGCCTGTTGAAACTTCTCTTTTACCGATGCAGTTTTTATTGAAGGCGAAGTATAAATTGGCAGTTGTGACTATTCTGCTATTCAAATCCCTGTCCGGCTTTCTGTCTTTGCTAATTGTGACTCCCCCAGTAGCAGAAGTGTTCAACTTGCTTTAATGCTTCGGATCCTATGCAAATTTGATGATGATTTCTATTGCAGTTTATTATAATAGTTTATGTTTAGGATTTTTTTCACGGATTTTTTTTTTTAACTTGGGCCAGCACTCAGGGGATGACCCCTACATGTGCAATGCATTGTGCCGGAACTAGGAAAATTGGTTATGGGAAGGAGGATAAAGAATGAATTTTCTCTGTAATGCGTAGTGCGATGCAATGGCATATCCAACACAAATGGATGCGCTCTTAACGAAGAACGAGTTATTCGTAAAAATGAGTGGCTTTCGGGAACAAGTTCCCTGATTTCATTAGAGCACATTCCATTGTAGTAACGATAAAACAGTAAAATACATTTGCCACAATGGTCACGTCATCTGCGTATAACAACATTAAAACTTTCACCGGTTGCATGTTCCGATTTCCTACCGTCATTGAGATAAATGAATCTTTGCAAGATTTAATTACGTCATCCATCAGTATTATAAACAGATATGGATTTATGGATATCGACTTGTCGCACCCCTTGTGTTGTCATAAATTCTTCGGATGTGGTGTTCCCGGTTCATACATGGTTTCGTCATACTTCGTAAAAGCTTTTGATTCGTCTGATCACTATTTTATCAATATTCCCATATTGTTTGCCATTTTACCGAATCGGAGGTTTTCTCCAGGTCTATAAAACAGCAACGAGTTTTCCTATTAAATTTAATGTTTTTTCCGAAATTTGTCTCATTGTGAATATTAAATCTTGGGTTCCACGATTTTGTCTAAAGCCACATTGTTCCTCTTCAAGTTGATGGTCTATCTTGCTCTTCAGTCTTTCAGTGAGCATTCTCGAGTATATTTTTCCCGCTTTAGTTAGAAGTGATATACCGCGGCGATTTTGGCATAATTGCTTGTTGCGATTCCTAAAAATAGGAATGATTATGCCTACTTGGCAGTCGCTGGGAATTGTTACCTCTCTGCATGCTGCATTGATCACGGTGAGTAACTTGAATTTATTTCAGAAGTTCCGAAGCTTTACTATCATGTCAAGCAGGTTCATCTAACTTCATTTTGAGAAGTTCATCCATTGTGATTCGGTCAGGATCTTCTGTATCCTCCAGAAGTATATAGTTTCTGCTCAAAACTGTTGAGTATGAACTATTCAAAAATATGCAAGACAAAATAGGCAAAAATATGCACTAATTGATCGTAGATAAAATTAATTCTTAAAATGTGTAGAAAATTATAAATTTTTTAGTCGTGCCTTCTAATATCGCAAATCGCACAGGAGAAAATATGTAATTGCATATTTCTGGTTTACCTGCTTATTTTACTTGTGCTCAAAGCATGTTTCATTTAAACATGTTATAAATATTCTCGTAACTACAAAACACAGTTTGCTCTTATAATGAGAAAGTTTATGTTTGACAAATAGCAGTATTTTATTTATCACTTTCATTCTTAAAATGTTATGCTACACCGTATTTTGCCACCAATTGGTATTATCAAACCATTCATTACTTATCTAGCCAGCCTGCTTTTGGCATTTGCCATTCAACTCTCAAAGAATATCTGCAACGTGTCTTATTTCCCCATTAGAGATTTAAATGTGTACGCAGGAAAAAAAACTGTATTAAAGTTTGAAATCCTTGATAAGCATGAAAAAGCAACTTAAGAATTATTTATACAAACTAAAACTATTTAAAAACAAAATCCAAAAACTAAATACAAAATATAATATATTATAAACATAATCCCCTTTAGAGACTCATATCTCTAAACTCATTACAATTTTCCAACATTGGGAAATCGTTATAAAACATTAGGAAACACAATAATTTGCTACAGAATTTTGTACATGACTGCAGAACACTGCTGCAGCTCGTACAATTTATAACTTACAGCAGATTAAATTGATAAGGTTTTATTTTAATTTGTTGCCACAGCTACTAACTTTCCCCAAGTCTTAGGCATTAAGTTTTTGTCGTGTGCCTTGCGGAAAAGAAATGAATGCATTTTTAAAAGGGATGTATGTTGCTTGTTCTTTCCAGCCACCCCTGACATTTGAACACAAAAAAGAAAACATAATTTATATAAGTTGAACATGGTTTGTTGGCTCTTCAAATTATAATGAATATTCCTATGATTTCATTAGGCGTAATTCCACTCCTAATGATTTTTGGCACATGTATGACGACAACAAGAATGTCTGTTTTATTTATACAACAACCCGAATTAAATTCTTGCCACATGAAGCAAAAAATGCCAGTTAGCGAATTAAGATACCATTTTTGGCTTACTTTCCATATCTGTATAAAAGTTTTTGTTTTATTTTTTTGTAAAAGAAAGTTTTTATGTTAAACTGGTGCTTCAAAACCATGTGATATTTTTACGTAATATTTTTGTTTTTTAAATTAACTTAGAATTTCGTATGTTTGTATAAAAACTCCCAAAAAATAAATGAGAATTACTTATTATACAAGCACTAGGTGAACTGGCTAACGTAATTTTTCCATATAACTTATTTCTAGTCAACATTTTGGTTATTTTTCCAGGTTAAGAGAGCATTCTCAACAAGTTTAAGCAGAATCTAAAAAGGAGAAATGTTTTTTTTGTGAAATGAATTATGGTAAATAGTAATTTTAGATATATAGGTGAATGTGGGCATGGACCATTGATAAGTATTTTTATTGAATTTCTCAGGCTACGTACATTATATGTTTCAAATTTCTGTTAAATCCGTTTAGAAATGGAGTTTTGTATGCCGAACATACAAACAAACCATTGATTTACAACTTCTACCAATTTCAAATATTTTAACAAGAGTGGGCGTAAAAGTAACCATAGAAGAAGGAGTGGTCAATTAAATTAAAGCCGTTCGATATTTAGGGAGCTATGATCGTTTCAAGTTGCTACTAACACATGCACACTTATTACACATGTATGTATCGGCTTCAACTTCAACAAAAACAAAGTGTGCATGTGTGTTTGTCCAATTTGCTTTTACATAGAAATGAGACAGAGTTTTAAGTTGCTTATTTATAATGTTTTTTGTCTTTGTATTTTATCGAATCTATTTATGTTAATGTTTAATATTAATTTCTAGAATGCGGCCGATTGAGTCGACCGCTCAATACAATAATAATGCCGAATTCGGTTTAAAAAAATTCTAAATTTGATTTGTAAAATTCTGAATTGGTTTTTTAAAACCTTGAATTTAATCTGCAAAGGGGCGAATTCAATGATAAAAACCTTTAAATCTTATTCAGAAATTAAAGAAATAAATTATAAAAAATTTTCAGAAATAGCTATAAGATTTTCATTTACTAAAGGACTTGGCGCTCCAGTATTTTGTATTCCTGCCCAGAATTCTAGTATATAAAAAAATTAAAAATTAACATTTCAATTTAAGAACGATTTTTTTCTTATTAGGGTCCCCATGACGTCGGGGGCCCTGGGCATAGGCAAGGTGTGCCTTTATGTTAAAGACGTTACTGGTTGCGACTCCTTATAAATCAAAACGATCCGTAATTTTGAAGCCTTTGTGTCGATGAATCGCTCTACTATCGCTTCAGTTCAGAGTAACAGCTCTTATCGACACACTGTTCACAAACTGAACAAAATTTGGGAATTAAATAAGAAAACATTTGAATTCCCAAGCGAATTTTAATGACTTTTACGTTTGTTGTATGCTAAATTTGTGGTAAGAGGAAATTATTTGTTGCTGCTACTGTTAGTTGGTTGCTTGAGTTGGATTGGTTGAGTGCCGCCTGCCTCGCCGCCTGACTGTTGCTAATGTTATTCCTTACAGTTCATTGAGAAAAATTAATGAAACGTTCTTGGCATAATTTGGAAAGAAAATTATTATGGCAGGAACAACTTTTTGGGTGTTGTTTGACTTAAAAACAAAAGTTTCTCATGCCACATACTCTTGCCTTACTCTGCCCCCTCCTCACAACAAACAACTTTGGCATCACCTCACTGGACCATTATTTTGCTAAGTTATGCTGGCAATTTTTTTTTTATTTTGGCATTATATTACTAAAAAACTCCTAAAACAAAAATTAAAGAAATATACAATCTAGTAGAGAGAGGTAAGAAAGAAAAATCGAACATTTAAGTAGTACATGAAGAAATTTGTTGGAATAGCTGGAACAGGAGGAGGTTAGATTGCATGGCTGATTTTTTTAAAGCTTTAAATATAAATATTAAACATTATGATGTTTGCCAGCATTCATATCAGACCTACAGCCAGCCTACCAGTCAGACAGTCAACTTTGTTGACTGTCGTCTGCCTGCTTCCTTGCCAATAACATTTCCTTCCATGAAGGTGTGCTGGCTGGCTGGCTGCTGACGGTTGTGCTGTTTGCTGACTCTTGATATTTACTGTTGTTGTTGTTGAAATGCTGATAAAAGGTATTCAGGCGTATTTGCTCCTGAGTGTGTGTGTTTTTTGCATGTTTGTTGACTGTTTTTGTTGTATGTTTGTATATTTGTATGCATGTATATGAAGTGCATATTCATTTATTTATTTTGTTGCTGCTGCTGTTGCTTGTGGTTATTTCCTCCTGCTGTTGTTGACTCTTCGGTATTGTACAAAATTCTATATTTTATTTTGTGCTGACATTGACGTATGCCGTCATTTTTTATGGGGCGTTAAAATTTTTATGCAAAAAGGGAGTATTTCAACAAATTAATATATAAAGAAAAAATTTGAAACGTGCACAAAAAATAGACATTAAAATAGCCACAATGTTTTCTTTTTTGTTCACAAAACTTAAAGAATAATTATGTTAATTTCTTAAATTTACCAAGGAATAAAATTATCATCTACTTATAATTTATATGTATATTTAATAATTCTAAGGCGGGTGAAATGTTTGCTAAAAATTCGTGGTTTCTTGAAGTACAATTTAATGTAAATTAAGAAGAAAGAAATCTGTTTTTGAAAATATTAAAAAGCCTTCATAGTTTAGAGAACTTTAAAACAGTTCTTAGTGGTCGTCTCATTATGAATAAAATGCGGTTTAAAAATCCATTTAAACGAATTTTTTAAGCAGAATTTTATTTACATAGGTACATATTTATTTATATTAGTTCAATTCACAACCGTGCACCAAATAAAGCGTGTTGTGAAATTTGTATGTATATTGAAGGAAATAATAGAAATCGCAAGAGTACTGCGTTGACACCATCTGGCACAATACATTGTTATACAAGCTCAATGCTTTAGGTTACCCATTGTATATACAAAAAATTATATAAATTTTTCTAAAGAACCGTACATTTATTTTGTTTGTTGACGGGGAATTCTCAACAGAAAG
Source organism: Gymnocheta viridis (assembly GCA_956483585.1). Lineage (NCBI taxonomy): Eukaryota > Metazoa > Arthropoda > Insecta > Diptera > Tachinidae > Gymnocheta > Gymnocheta viridis. The sequence goes on from OY101442.1 coordinate 25,131,181, forward strand.
TGGTCAGTATTGTCAACTACACTCTACTCCTTATATACGTCTGATGTTGAGGTGCACAGAAATCAGGAAGCAGCATTTTATGCTGATGATAGTGTTTTTATATGCAGTGGAAAATTTTCAAATGCAATAATCAGGAGAACGCAAGAGAGCCTTACCACAAGCCAAAAATATTTTAATAAAACGCAGGCCATTATATTCCCATATAATAAATCACCAAAACGCATAATCTTCCCCTTAGATTTCCCACGGACTTACTACACAATAGATTTAAATACAAAAACCTAAAAATGTTCGCCAATGATTTGACGCTGTCATTTAATGAAAAATGCAGATTGTCTAATTTTGAAACAATAAGGAATTTACTAAAAAGCAGCTGAGAATCTTTTGTTAAAAAAGAATCTTACTAGCGATTCTTTTGCCAAATTTCAATATAATATTTCCAAAGTTTGTAAGAGGGTTGCTGTGATACATTTTCCTCATTATTAAAAGTTTCCTTTTTCAATTATTATATTTAATTATAGTAGTACGTAAGCAAAATCTCATAACGTTGTACCTTATTTAGATTACAAGATTTTAATAATAATAATAATAATAATAAAAAAATTCATTTGAAATAAATGCAATACAAATACTTTAACAAAGATAATCCTCGTGCTTTGTTTGTATCTTTTGTTAGAAGATACGTTCTTAAAAAATATTTTACCAGCCAATTGTTACTCAAAGAAACAATAACTTATTGCTTCGACAGCCATGTCTGTACATACAATAATAATTATAACAAAGTTTAGAGCATGTAAATATGTAACTCGTATGTCCTAGAATTCTATCAATTCTTAGTATTTTTTATTTGTTAACTTTATATGATTGCCTCATGAGTGCTAAATTATTATAGTCAAATGGGGTTTCTAATGCAATTTAAAATCTTTGAAATTAATTTTGTATTTACAATTTGTTCAAGTTTCTCATGATACATACTCTTGTCTTATAGTTTCTTGTAATGTTATTTACATGTTTATATGTGCACTTATGCACTCAAATTTATTGACTCAGTGTGTATTTCCCGCTAGTTCATTTGTTTAAACAGTTTACATGAACATTTCAGCATAAATTCCGGCCGTTTGAGGAAACGGCATTGGTTCGCATACCAGTTCAACTCTAACACTTTTAAAGGGAACATAGACTGCATGTTGAAAGATGAAGCAGAGAAAGTTTGATGTGACACGAAAACTTGCAAAACGTCTAAAATTATGCGGAGCTGTTTTAACTCTAAAGCGATTGCAGACTTCTATTAGGAGTATTAAGTGGGCTCTACTGGACAGCTTCGTATGCAGTAAAAATAGGAAAAATACTTGCCGGTGCCGGGGTAAATCAGACAATTGAGCACGTTTTGTGCCACAACTATCTTGGGGTTCATACGTTCTAGAGTATCAAATTTGTATCGAGGGTGGGACTGTGTAGACTACTGAGGTTTGCTAAATCTGTCTCGAAATCATTTGTAATGATCACGACGAGCTAGACTGCCCTCCGATTTGATGTTTTGTCGTTGGCTGATATCGCCAAGGACCACTTGTGGTCTATGCGAGGTCTACGACCAGCCAGGACAATGCTCATTTGCCACTGTTTCTGCGAAATTCGCCAAGTCTTGCATTGCACACAATATATTTGCATCCTTTGCCTTGTATAAAAGAATCATTTGACAATATCGTAACGTTAGATTAAAGAGGCGAGTTACAACCGAGAGCTTTTAGACTTTTTGTCATGAAGCTCTAAAAATGCAAACTCCTGAGTGGAGTATCACTGTGCCAGTACAAGTGCTTGAAGAAGTGATTGCATGGATATCCATGATATTCTATGGTCATGCAGTTACAGCGAGGGTGTTGAACTGACCTATTCTATATTCAATAAGCTATTCATGATACCCAACAAAATCTTAGGAGTTTTTTTTTCTTTTCTTACTAAGAGAAAAAACCTCCAAGACATCTTAGAAGCAATTTCGTGAAGCTTCTTAGCGTCCAACTCTTTACAGCATTCACCAACTCAAGCAGGGAAATATAGATATATCTTTGTGAGTTTTCTATATCCATTTCAGCAAGCTTACCTTACCTTAAATGTTTAAAAGCTGAGCGCGGTCAGAATATAAATGCATGTCAACAGACACTTCGATTCCGCCACGTTCGAATCCGTGGCTTAAAGGGTTTCTGCGTTTCTATTATTTCTTAGAGAGGAAGAGATGGAGAGGTCTCAAGTATCCAGGATATCTCACAAGTGGTAATATTGCACCAATTGTGCGCGCTTAGCTCCGATAATTCCATTAACTACACGAGATATCTCAAAGAAACTTAAATGGATATCATTTTGCGAATCTTTCGTGTCGGCTCTTGCGCATTCATCAGCCATCTCGATCTCCAGATATACTCATCCTCTGGAGCCCCAACTATATGCACAAATCATTCTATAGATAGCCGTTTATAATAACAGTCCTAACATGAAACCATTTAAACAGTATCGAAAGCTTAATATCTGCCTGAAATGAGCACCTCAACCCTATTCGCAGGTAACCTGCATGTGACTGAAAAGTCGGGGTTTTCAGATAATATCCCCGATCTAGTAACAGCACATTTTTAAACTGTAAGGATCAACCGAAATTGTATTGTTCCCAATGAAGGCATTTTTCTTCAAGTCATCCATCCATACGTGGTATCCGGCGAAATAAAGATTTATCGGGATTTCTTAAAGGAGTGGTGTAATCCACAGGTTGTTCTCCCTACTTATCGTAGAATGGTGCAATATGATTATGCTTTAATTAGTCTGACTTTTTGAGCCTCAGAACCGATCTAACAGATTTCTTGTTGTTTTAAACTTCAAGACGAATCAAGTCAGTAATTGTTTTCAAATTATTCTTAGGAATTGATATCGATTTGATTGAAGTGTCTGACTCGCTAGTCTTTGTCTACAGCGGGAGCACAGGAGGACAAGAGCTCCATAGTTGGATAATTTCCTTAAAACTTTTGGTTCAGTTAAGTGGCCAAGTGGCAAGTCTGCTGTACTTTCCTCGAATTGCAGGGATATTTCACGTAACCATTCGGATTTGCATACATATCCAATTTGTAGAGCTACATCAACTATGTATACAATGAATTTAAGTATATAATAGTGTATGTGGATGAGAGTATGACATGTCAATTCATTAGCAAGTCATTGTCAGTTTTTGTTGTTGTTGTACCAATAAATTGTTCTTATATTTCATAGTTTGACTGTAAGTGTTTCAATGGCTTTGTTCTATCACTATAGTTTATAGACAACAACAGTGATGAACATTTTTTTTGTTTCAAATCTTTTAAAATGTTTTGATAGCAAAAGCTCTACAAATATCTTTATGATAAAAACACATTCTGACAGACTTCAAACAATGTGTGTTCGAGTACATATGTATGTATATCAGGGGCAAACTAATGTGGAGACATCTCGGCTTTGGTCTCTATTATTCTCTCCTCCACTGTTAAATGCATCCGTTGTTTGCATAAATTTAAATAACGCTTTGTATGAATAGCAGAAATTACGAAAAATCTTAAAGGCAAAATTAACAAACAATATTTGCTAATCAGTATTTGTGAAAGGAAGTGGAAAAGCAATGGAAAAATATTGACAATATGAAAATTAAATAAAACACATTGTGTACTACTTGTTAGTGTGTTTTTATTTGCAGAAGAAATATGAAGACTTAATAGAATTTTTAATTATGAAGAAATAATATTTGAACAGACACTACGATGTATGCATGTATATGTGTATGTAAGTAAGTGCTGTTGCCGTCAATATGCGAGCGAGCACTTATGCTTTTTATCCGTTGTATCTTCAAAGTACATTGACAGTCTTTGCGCGGAAACTAGAACAACTAAGGAATTGAAATATGCAGTACTCGTATGTGCGAGTGTAATAATATAAAAAGTATTTTAGAAATTCTGTTTAGTTTGTAAAATTTGTGATAAATTATTTCGATGCTTCATTAAATTTTTTGTATAGTTTGTTTGTTTGTTTATTAGGAAATGTGCAATAAGATATAATATCCTTTAAATGTTGCTCTGGATATCATTTATTGGCAGCATGTACAATTTGAATAACTAGATCTTATAAAATATGATAATAGAATTTATAAAACGACAATAAAACGAAATATATAATAGTATTTTCGATTTAACAAATTACTTTATACTAAACTAATAAGTAAATTAACTTTCAGTAAATTTTATGACGATTTTTTAAACGAATTTTAACTTTCGAATTAGTCAAATTTATTAAAAATCGCTCTTTAAGATGAACTGCATTGCTTGTGCTTTGAATATTATAATATGTAAGTAGATTCCAGAGCTGTACGGTGTACATACAAAGTTGTCGTTCCGATGTTTGGTGATGATTTCAGATACGAAATATAACCTCTAGTCGATCTTATAAATATTACTTTCTGAATCCTTGTTGTAGATTATTTTTCTTTATAAAGAGAAGTCACACTCAGGCAGTTAATATGCCTACCAACCTTCCCAAAGAAGGTAAGACACCTTTTAGAGTGGACACATGGTGAGAGTGAGAAAGCTTAATTGTTTTACAACTCTGATAGTTTTTAGCAGCGTTCTCAGTTTTGGGGATTTGTCTTCCAAGTTGATATATTTTTGTGATTGGGAATAAAATTTTCAGGAAAATCCCAAGGTTTTTTTTGGGAAAAAGTTAGTTTTTCGCTGAGGACTTTTGGGGATGATATATTATTATAAGTCTTGTTATTTAGTTTTCCTTTTTTGTATTCAAATTCATGTACATATTGACAAATCATAATTTTCTGCTTAATAATGGTAACATTGAAAAAATTTGCAACAGAATACAGTATGACTTATTAGAAGCTCTTCTTAGAATAAATATACATTTTAAAAATAATTCAGTTTGCTGTGCCGAATTTATTCCATCTTCTCAAATGCTAACACTTTTTAATACAACCCACATGTGCAACAAAATTGCATTGGCTGATGATTCTGAAGTTTTTGAAACGACAAACATTGATATACTCGTATATGTTTATTATATATATATATATTTTAATGTAAATATTTAGAGCTCGAAATATAAATTAATTCGAATAATACAACACAAATGGATATAATTAAGTAAATAAATATATGCATGCGTTTCTTTTGACATTATATTATTTCATTTTTAAGGATATGTGGGATGAGATTATTATAATTATTTCGACCTTTTGATTGGATTCCTAATTAATAAATAAATAAAATAAAAAAATAAATAAAAGAATTTTTACAAATAAATGTTAAATATGCCACAAGCATCGATCTGTTGTGACTGAGAAATATTGAATTTGACAAAGCTTTCTGTTATTTGTTAATTTATAAGCTTGAAAATTCTTATTACAGATCTGTGGGGATTTTGGGGATAAGAAATTTGCTATTTTGGGGAATTTGGGAATTGAGAAATTGCAAATTGGGGATAAGGTATAAAATAAAACTTTGAAGCCTGGTTTCTAGGTTAGTGCTGCATCGCCTCTGCTGTCAAGTAGGCGCATTAAATTTTTTAAAGCTGTGTAGCCGTTTTATTACTTATTTTACTTCGCCGGCGATTCTGCTAGAATACCAACGAGGGAGGGCGCTGTGATGTACGCACACTAGCATACACCAATATCAATAGCTGCCGGAACTGTCCAGTGGCCAGTGATATGCCTTCGTCACTTAAACAGCCCAAAAACAACAAATACAATGGCACACTAATGCATATCTGAAAAATCGTGTATGCTATGACTTGCCTGAAACTGGGCTCGAAGCCACGTTCTTAGTCATTATTTGCTTTGTAGTCAACCGGCTACCACTTCAGGCAACAGCACCCCGTTTTGTCTAGGAAAATTAACCTACGACATCTTAAGAGATTGTCATGTGCGACGTTAAACCATTTTCTCTGCAAACTGGGAAACGTTAGTTCCTTTTAGATTAAAATTTTATATTATTAAATGTATTTCTCAATTTTTGTTTACCAGAATCACAAAATAATCATTAATCCATAATGTTCTTAGCATACTATACTTTTTTCCTGTTGCATTATTTGCGTATATGATCTGTCTACGAAATTGTTGAACTGGTGATGGATGATGTTACCCAAGTTTTCTGCAGAGGGTACGATTTAAATTTATGAATTTCCCACAAACAATTCTCAGCAGATACAAAATGTCCATTCGTATTCAGTTAAGAGGAAGAATAAAAATTATGCTGATAATAACAGGCAGCAGAATTTTTAGAAATTTTAAATTAACATCGTTATAACCCAAATAGTTGGACTTTACAGATAAGAAAAGGTTTCTGACGGCATCTGATATGTTAAATATAATATTAGAAAGCTAAATTTATCAGTTTGGTTCGCATAATCAACATTTGTTTTACGACTTTAGGCATTGGGATTAACAGCAGACGTTTTTATGTTAATAAAATCTTTATTCAATTCTTCAATATTCACATACGGCCCTTTGCTACGCTCTCGATAAACCAAACAAACTTTTCTTATAGGTATCTTTCCATGTTTCATTGGAACATATAACAGAACTGAATCTGGTTTAATAATATAAATTTGACTTTTCTTATCCTTGACATTACTGCTCTTTTTTTCTAAAAAAAATGTTTCATCTTGCATATGCTGCTGTTTGCCAGAAGAGATAAAACTCCAAAATTAAGACTAGCCAAACTGAACGGGAATACGCATTGACTAACAAGGGAAGCTAAATGGCTTGGCATAGTTTTTGATTTTAAGCTTTCCTGGAAGCGTAAAATGAAATAACAGAGCGAGAAAACTCCGTTTACCTTCTACGGCTACGAGGAGTATATTCGGAAATAAACGACGCAAAAATGATATGCTGGATACACACAGAAATCAGTAAGACAATTTTTGACGCATGTAGCATTGGTACATTAGAATGCTGTCAACAAGAAAATATCCGTCCTATCCGTCCTTGCGAAAATCCATAGAGTGGTGTGAGGCAACATCACAGGCGCACTAAGGTCGACAGCTCAATCAGGATTAGAGGCGATACGAAAAATGCTATTCCCATGGATGTGTATGTTAGAAGTTGCTTGGCCAAATTCGCACTAAAGCTAAGAGAACTTGGCATAATTCTTTCTATCCTAAAAACATTTGGATATACACGGAAAGCTCTTCTAACAAGTTTCAGACTATTTGCTAACGTACTGAGACACATATGCCTAGTGGGAAGGAATGAAGATAAAACTCCTGTATTACAGAAGATGAAATAAATCACAATCTTGACGGACGCATTCATAACGGAGACGGCCGCAGTTTTGGGTGTCAACTCAGAAGTCTTGGAACTTCGGAACGATTATCAACGGATTGTAAAGTTTGTTAAAAAGGATTTTGTAAACTTGTATACACCCCATTTCACGCTATCCAGGATACAATAATATCCATGACAACGAAGAGGAAGCTAAATGTGCCAGAACAGGCTCATAATCAATGAAGGCTCATGAAACCTTCAACGAGTGTTCATCATTTTTCGGTGGAATTATTGACGATGCAGTAAACATGGAACCGACAAAATTACGGGGATTCTGTGGCCGCATATAAATCAGAAGTAAACGAAAGAACTCCTGATATTGTAGAAGCTGTTTGTGTAAGGATGGAGAGGAATTAGTCGAATACTTATGTATATTTATGTTATTTTGACATTATATTGAGTCAGTGTCATATTACCGCGATACCAAAATGGGTCACTTTACGCTTGAAAGAAGCTGGGAATTATTGCAAACTTTTTGAACAACGAATTTGTTCCAAAAATTGTCACATCTGGGGATCGAAAAACCAGCACGTCATGACCGAGAAACCAATGCAGCCACATAGAGTGGTTGATTGCTGTGGATTTTCGAGTGGTTGCACCATTGGCCCTTTTTTCTCGAAAGTGTACACTTTTTGACTAAGATTCTAGTTTTTATATTCTTTGCGATTAAAAGACATAGTACTTCTTCCGATCTGAACAGATAATCTGCTAAACTTTTTATATTCAGATAGATATGTATCTAATCTCTTATATTCATTTGATCAAATTAGGAGTATACATTCTCCCAATTCGAAAACATTTCCAATCATGGGACTATCCTGCCCTTATTCAAAATGTATTCTCGGTTCCATCCCTTAGCAATTCCTAAGCGCAAAGGTTAAGTAAGCTATTTTCTAAATAGTGCACAAACATGCACGCAAATATAAAAAGCAGTACACCAACAGCAAGTAATAACATTTAATTCTCACGATTTCAATATGGCCGCTTTTTACAATTCAATCAATAAACAACTATTTAAGTAACAACAAAAATAAAATCTTTAATGGCATTGGATGAGACGAATATAAAAATGAGTTTTAAATTTAAAAGAGTAAATGCTTGCGTAAGTGAGAAAGAGAGAGGGAGAGAAAATTGTGTGCATTAAAATAAGATTGAGTGCGATTGAAGAAGAGTTGATAGAAATTTGAGCCGAGTGTGTTTTGAAGAGTAAAAGAGTTTTAAATTGAGTGTATTCATCAACAAACAAGTACAAAGTTAAATTTTCGGCAACAACTCATCAGTTGCTTTTTGAAGCTCAAGCTGTTCGGACGTAAAAAATATAAAGCGGGAAATGTAGTTCAATTTTTTTCTTGCTGGAAATAAAAAAATATATAAGTTGAAAAAAAACTGTAAAATAGAAAGAAATTAAGAGAACAGTTAAAAAATTTAAATATATCTTGAGTTTAATAATAGCAGCCATAATGGAGATTATGTAAACCACAATTTTGCTAAATGGGGATCAAGGGAGTTTATGGTGAAACTCCAAGTCGACTCATTATACATGAAGCTGTATGTCGCCTATTAGGAGATGGGCGGCCCTCCGCGCGGTGATCCCCGGGCAACGTCAATTTGGTGTGAAATTGGCGGCTAAAATGAGCGGCGAAAGGTGGGGTGATTTTCAAGTTGGAAAATTTCCCAAAAACAAACAAAGCGAAAAACACATGATTGAATTGTAAAAGGTAGAGGCCGTTAAAGTGCATAACGACTCTACTTATTTCGTATAGAAACAAAAGATGTCAAGTTAAAGAAAAAACAATCCCAAGATTGTTTAAACGTAAGCGGGTAACTTCAAGCACAAGAAGTTACCAACATGGAAGACATATAGTGTTATGTTCAACAAACTAAGAGGTTGATATGGAAGATATCAACTCTTGGTAGTGCGTATGCCAGAAATGGTCGAATCGATGAAATCAAAAAAAGAAGATTTAGCGTATAACCTCGTGCGCCAAAGTTCAACAACATGTAGAAAACACAGATATAACGAATATATGCTCGTAGTGAATTGTATGCCTGAAACAATTAAAGGTGTAAATGTAAAGAATCAGCAAGCGAAGATTCAGCGTGAAAACTCAAACAAGAGTTCGAAACATGTAGAAAGCACATAGTGTTGTGTTCAAGAAGCAAAGAAGCCGATATAGCAACATATCAGCAACACCAACGAACGAAAGGTGTTAAATTCAAAGAAACAACAATCCAAAGATTGTTTAAACGTGAGTTCCGTGGATATCTTCATCAAATGCAAGCAGTCAACAACAAGCCAACTAAAAGTGAAACAATTCCAAGAGAACCAGAAAACTGTTAATTTCTAAAGCGCTATAAAATACATATAAACAGAACTGTGTCAGTCAGGTTGCGTGCCCGCCGAAAATCTAATTAATATCAATTCTCAAGAAAAATTTGCCAAATGCAAGAACTAACACAACAAGGCAATTTCATAAGGTGTATGGTCAAGGTAAAAGAAAGTGTTCTCTTTCTTTAAATGCAATGAACCAGATGAATATGCCGTGTCTGAATATAATAAGGCGTGTTTTTTGACATTAAATGTAGAAAATCAACTTTTGGAATGAAAGATTTGTTGGAGTATCTTGCCGTTAAGCAAGAATTCCTATTATCAATCATTTTTCTCGCAGGGGCTGTACATATTTTCGGGAAGATGTAAAAAATAATTTTTTTTTGCAACAACCTAAAAATTACTAATGAAACTTCAAAAATCTTAAACATAAAATTATCTGAGAAACTTGAATTTTTGTTAGCTTTTTGTTCTTGCGGTAGTTCAACATGTCAACGTGGGGCTCGCATTATGTTGATACGCTGTAATAAAACTTCTACTCTACCTCAAGAAATGTCTAAAATACCGCTTTTTGATGTAAAAAAAAAATGCCAAACTTTTTGTGTTGATAAATATTCTTAATAATATGGAAAGTGACGCAATCGATCTAAAGAAAAAGTTAAGACTTTTTGCTTTATCGTTTGCTTAACTTTCCAAGTCAATTCTTAAGAATATTTTCTCAGGCTACATCATCAAAAAAATTGTGTGCGTTTAATTAAATTACATACTTACATATTTTCTTTAATAAATATTCATATGAATACATATTTTTAAGTTATGTTACTTACCTTTTACTTATTGGAAATACTTATGTTTGCAAAAAGTTCAAGTCATGTGACATACATAAGAATGAATTAAAAAAAATATGTATGTATGTATAACCAAATTTTTCTTGAGCATGAATATTGAAGAAAACGAAGATTATGATATATTTCCATGATTTCTACAATCAGCACAGTGCCTGTAAATTTGAGTGCTTAATAAATTAACAGAACACGATTAACTTGGAATTATGGGACTGCCAAAGATGTCTGTCGAAAACGTGTTATTGTCGGAAGGCTAAAAATAAATATTATTGGTGTCTACAAGCCGAATAGAGAAACGTTCATTAAAACGAAACGAAATATGAAGTAAAGCAGTAAACATAGAAATTGTACAACTAAAGTTATGAAGGTCATGATAATATTTAATGTATGTATTTGAAAAACGACAATGTAGAATGAAAGACGTCATGAATTGAAGATATTAAACTGAGTACCGCGTACTTATGTTAGAATTTGTGAATCTAATCATCACTCTTAAAGTCGTTACTTAAGATTTGAATTAGAGGTAATCAAATACTAAGTAATTGAAGTCAATTTATTAAAAGAATTAAAACGTTTTTAATAAATTTGAGGATAATTAGTTGAGCGAAACTAAGTTCATAAAGAGAAACAATTATATCATCAAATATAATTGTAAATTTAAATTATAACAAGCATTAAAAAATCCAAAAAAAAATAAATTTATAAAAAAAAAAAAAAAAAAAAAAAACAATGTGTTTTTATTTCATCTAGATTTGGAAGAATTCCAATATTTAGCAAAAAAAAGTCATCTCAAAAAAAGTGTTTTTTAGTTAAGAATGCAGGGAGCAAATTACGACATACGATATCGAACGAAATCCCATACACAATTTTTTGAATTTGTACAGAAATGTCGTACGATATCGAATGCCGTAATTTGTCCCCAGCTGAATTATTCGTCTAATTGTTTTTAATCTTGGGTGAAAAATTTATACAAATAGGTACATATTTTGTTTATTTACCTCTTGAAGGGAGAATACTTTCTATTTTTGCATTGATGTGTGTGTAAATTAAAAACATTAAACCCGTTTTCTTACGCACCAGTTTTTTTGAGATATGACTACGTTGCAATAAAGGAGCGATATGTAGTTCAAATGCTGCAGCAGGGTTTTTATTTCTCTTGGACATTTTTATGAATGGATTCGATGATAGAGAATAACTCGCAACATGCGCAGTTAACGGGCGTGGTGCTCGTACAATTCCTAACAATTCAGCTGTTTAGTAAGACATATTCTTTTTATATTTATTTTATTTGAAATGCGGAAAATTTAAAGAGAACTGTGGTGCCACAGAAATGCTTTCACAAAAACAGACATTCATATATACATATGTATATAGTTGACTGTGACCTCAATTGAACTCTTAAAAGTAAAATATGTACATTCTTTGGGTACATGGAAAAGTATGTTGACAATTCTGTTTAAATTTGCTCTATTTTCAAAAAGCAGTAAAATTTAACCGACGGCTTTAAGTGAATATGAAAGAAATGTTTATTGCAAATAAATTTTAGTTATAATAAACCTAAAATAATAAAACTTTTTAGAAGGACTTCCTCTGTCTTATAGCGCAATATTTCACCCTTATTTTCATATTTCCCCTGAGAGCAATACCAGTTTTTCTGACCCAAATTTTGTATTAAAAATTTTTATAATAAAATGCAGCCAATAAAAGAAACAACATTTACTACTTTTTAGTTTTTGTTAGACATTCTTGCATTTTATACAAATTTTAAAGATAATACTGGAGTTCTTATTCATAATGAATATTTTTAGTTTATAAAAGGTTTATTATGCTGATATTTAATGGAAATTTGTTTTATTAATAAATTATTATCAATGATTATTTATAACAAAATAAAAAAAATAGGAGAGCTTGTTTCCTTAAATCTAACTCACATATCATAATATATCAATTTTCATAGTCGCAGCCCATAAAATTCGTGTTTCGCTGGAGATGATGAGTGCTCCTGTTATTTATCCTTTTTTCTAACCTAATAATGTTCTTGTAGGGAGTTTTCTTAAAAGTGATTTTTGGCTGTTAACACTCTAACTACCACTAGAAGGGCCGACACATTACAGGACACTACTGCGATAATGAAAATCATTAAAATGTTCCCTGCAACCGGAACGATTTTGGTAGTTGCACTCATTCTATGGTAATGTTCTCTTAGTACATTTTTAGATTCCTTGGAAAATCAGAAATCTTCAGTTCCAACTTCAAATTTTTTTTCATAATTTGTCAATAATGACCGTCAGACTCTTAGATGTATTAAAACGTGTTCTAAGGATGTCTGGCAAGGCAATTTTTGAATAGCTCTTTTGTCAGGTCGAAGTGTCTGACAAACAGTTTTGTTATTTTTTTGTCAGATAGTTTTGACTGACAAAGCTATTAAAAAAGGCTTGAATGTTTTGTGGCAATTGGACTGATGCTTATTAGCTAGCATCTATCTACACTTCAAATATATTCTTCACTAATTTCGATTGATTTTGCTGTTACTAATTTTTTTAAATGCTTTATGAGTACTAAAGGTGATTTTCTTTCATTGTCTTTATATAGAAGCTATGACCTTAAAAGACTAATTCTTACTAAATTTGTAAGTTTAATATCTATTTGTTTTTTACCCCAATTTTATATTGTTAGCAATATAAGATTCCAAGCTCTATTCCGGAAAGATGTTTGTCTAGTTTGCCTAATTTAAATAATGCGTACAATTTTTGCACACTCCTTGTTTTCCAAGCTAAGCACATTTCACTATTCTCATTAATGCTATTTAAGTCTACAAATATAAAAATCCATTTTAACCTCTTATAGCCTTTCAGCTTATGACACAATTTTTAGTGCCCGCACCTCAAATTAAAAAAAACTGTTATTAATATAGCAAATGTTACAGACTTTTTAGCGCAAAATGTCCCACTGTCTGCCGTATTTCCCGAAAAAGCAGTTAAAACTATAAAACTTTTGATCGAATACATGTTTCTTAATGCGGTGTTTTGTTGTAGTAGAAGATACTTTATGCTTCCATTTCATATACTAAATTTATGAAACGCGCATTGGCAAAGTACAGTTTTTAAGGGTTTGAAAAATAATTTTTAAATTTACCAGCACTAATGGGAATATGAAATTCCTTCCACTGCCCGTCTGTTCGTCCATCAGTTGGAGGATGTATTTTTTAAAGATCTCAGATGAAGATACTGATTTTTTTTAAATAATATTAAGATTAATTTACTGTGATCCTTTTTTGTTTTGACTAGCAAACACTTCCGCATAAATTGACTAAAATCGGTTGACGATTTCCGTAGCATCCATACAAATGTTATGCCGGAATGGGCCTTTTAAAATCATAAATATTGCAAATATTTTTTGCTCGTGTGAAATTTTGTTAAAAAAGTCAAATTTAAGTACTAAACTGTTTTTGCTCGTGGCTTTTTCCTGGGAACGGATTGGAATTCGTTGCAGAGTTAACTCTCAAGCGGGAAATATCTCTCGGTACTTTCCGGAATGATTTTTTGCCGAATTCTGCTAAAATTTCATCCGGAATTTTTGGGAATTTAATTTTAGAATAGTTCAATGGATAATTTCAAATGGAAGCCATTTTTAACGGACAGCTAATTTAAATGGAATTACAATCAACGCCAATATGAGAACACCTACAAAAATTGGTTTTAATTAGTTTTAAAATATTCTACTTCCGTGCATTTAATTGCTTAAAATTTCAATTATTTTTTATATGTATTTTTATTTATTCTGCTTTAGAAAATTTCCTCTAAATTTCCTAAATGTTCAATTGAATTCGTAACTTGATTGACATTTCGAATAGTGAAAAAAAAACAATTATTTTCATTAGATGTGGAGCAAAATCACATTGAAAATAAAACATTTTCATTTATTTTTGCTAAAGTGTGAACTTATTATTTTAACATTTGGTTTCATTGTTTTTACTTGAAGAACTCGTATGTTTCACTAAAAGACTGGGTCAGTCTGACTGATTGAATAGTACATATGTATGTACATTCGTCTTTATATTTTTAATTGAAACAATGTATGCAGCAATAAAGATTTAATTTTTGTTTCAAACGCCTGTTGTTTTCATTATTTGTAATATCAGCAAACCGTTTGTTGTCATTTAAACGTATTGCGATGTACTTTTGAGTGATTTTAAATATTTGCTTTGCCTATGGGCGAGCTCTTTCCACTGATTCTTAAATTCCTTTCTCAAAACTAATCCCATCATCCTGTATATAATACAGTTGTGCTGAACATAAATCTTTTTATTAAATGGAATAAATTTTTAATATAACATCTTGTTTTTGCTTTCCACTTCACATTTACAAGTGCTTCAATTACATCTGCATCAGATGGCCCAAATTAAATTATAAAATGAGCAAATGTCTATAAAAAAAAATAAAGGTGTCTGTGAATATCCTATCCTGTCAGTTGTTGGTAGTTTAGTTCAAGTCAATAAAAAGGAAACTGGGAAAATATTCAAACAAACTTTGTAATAAGACGTGCTGGCAGTTATTAAAGCAGGTGTTGTTTGCCATTCTCCCTCACACTTGCATCCGAACAATATCTGGCTTAAATAATCGCAAAATATACGAGTACATACATAAAACGTAGTGTAGATTTTTTGCTTCTCTTTATTTCATTTTGTGCTAAAAACATTTTTCATACGTCAAAATATGCTACACGAAGGTGTTTAGTTTGACAGGTATCATTTATAATTGAGTGAGATTAAGGGACCGACCCTTAGACGGTAAAAAGAGAGATTTGCTTCGTCTACGATGTATTAGAGATTTATATATTTTCAGGATGTTTTTAAATGTGAAAAATATTTACTTTGCAGTTTTCTTATGTTTTGTTTGTTTTTGTTAATTTCAAAGACTAAGATTTTAATATTTTTTGGTGAGTTTTAATAAATACATATGTACATATTTGCATTGCGGGTTTTTGGGTTTCCTTTGAACTTTTTAGAAAATCCTATTTTCAGGAGTCCTTAAATACTTAAAAACAAAGAGTGCATTCATTACATTAATTTATATAAAAATATTTTTTGAAAGAAATGTCAAACTTATCATATACAAACATATGTAAATATGTATGTTCATTAGTTCGTAGCAGAAAAGATTGTACGCCATACATCTTCAAATATAAAGTATTTTTGCAAGGCAATTGTAAAAAAATGCATTTTTAATTTTTTAGCTTGCAGGACCATATTCTTTTCATAAACATTTTCTATTACCAATTCGCACATTTTTTATAACTTCACGAATTCCTTCTTTGGGTTATGGAATCGATCGTTCATGTAGTCTCAAGTCTAGATTTATAATTACTGGTTGAAAACAGTGAGCGCGAAATATTCACGATTTTTGTACAGAATTTTAGTAATTTCAATGCGATGAACAGATGAGTATTTAAACCAAAAAGCTGTCCAAAATTATTAAACGTGTATTTTGAATTGAAAGATTGAGTTTTTTGATACTTTTAGGTGTAATTTAATATAAAAAGTCTAGTGGCAGATTTTCAGCTGTTTTTACAATAAACTTTTGCGCAAGCTTTTTTTGCGTCTAAAATTAGAGATTCTAAATTTTATTTTGGTTAAAACATAATTTATCCTTTTGCTAACTTCAATTTTAAAAACCTTTTTCTTCTTTTTTGCAAAAAAGTGTATGATGAATTTATTTTTGTTTAAATTTGTAAACGAAATGTTTCCACATTAATATGCAAGGTAATTTATTTTTTAAATATCAAAAATAGCTTTTGAAACAATCTTTCAGTGAAAAAAATCAATGTAATAATTTTATTCGCTTAGCCACAAAAAATATCATATAAACATCTTGAAACCGAAAAAAATGCATTGAAATCACATGTAATTTTCTTCACTTTCCTGACTTCAGCAGTTTCTCAGAGCTACAAATCGTAACATAAAGTCTTAAAAATGTACAATTATGATGTAAAATGTTGTTGTGTATTGATGTGCGTACTAAGTTTTTAAGATTTTTTAAATTCATTTGTGCCTTTTTGACCAGCTTTTTGGCACAAATACTCCTCTGTGCGTTGTTGAAGCGTATATCGTTCCATTTTTTGTATTAATGACGTAGGTCTTACTTGTAATCTGTCATAGGCTGAGTCAAGAACACTGTTAAAATGGCGGTATATAGAAAATGAAACGTTTTATGGGAGGGAACACTATAATTAAAACCAAAGCATTTTTATTCTGAAAAAATACGTTTCCTAAAAATTTTTTTTCTTTGCATCTAAATTTGCCACTCGTTATAACTTTGTGCGACTTTTTCCAACTTGAAAAGTAGAAATATATCTATAGACCATACAAAAAATTCAAAATCTGACTTTAGTCGATCACTCACTGGATAAACCTGCCGATAAGGCATATACCACAAACTAAAAACTCAGTGGTCCAAATCATATGGTCATATTTCTGGAGAAGATTAGTGACTATTTGGGAAAAATGGAGACTTGTACAGATTTCCCAGTATATAGAAATTCCATTTTCTAAAGTTCCAAAATTATTTTAGGAATACTACTAATTGTGCTCTTTAAAGGCCTATCGGCAGCATCATTTCTTTATACTGGGATATCTGTACAAGTCTCTATTTTTCCATAATGGCCAATTATGTCTCCGAAAAAATAAATTTTTTAAAATGACTTTTAGAATTCCTATAATTATAATTATCTTAAGTAATATCGTGGACACCATTTTCCGTTCATTGGTTAGTATGGAACTGGCTCCTGTTCCTAGATTTGGCGTCCTAAATAAAGTTAATCAATTTCACTATGGCTGTTAAATGCTTAACAGAGCTCTGTTAAGTGTATAAAAGAGATCTGTTAACTGCAAAAATAGCACGCTAAAAATTTTGGTTCATGTCCCTGCTAGTGAAATTTAAATTTATCTTCATACACATCGTACTTCGGTTGTGCGTATAGCGAGAGTCGCAAATATATTATATATGTATAGTTCTCTTTTTCTGTCACCTCTGTATGCAATATCTGTATGTAATCGCTGGCACTTCTGCCACAATTACATGAATCAGGGGTCTAATAGTCTCGTTCGATATAGTGCTGATTCTATCGAGTTTTCTTAGTTTGAGATTATGACATTTGATATCGAATAATGTATTTATATTGTTCGATATCGAATGCCATAATCTCAAACTAAGAAAATTCGATCGAATCAGCTCGATATCGAAAGCGACGATTAGGCCCCAGGTTTTTATTTAGCTTATACAGATGCAGATCCAGCTCAAGCTTTCCAGATGTGAAATTTTAAATGAAACATGAAATTTTTAAGATTTCCCTTTATGTAGTGATGGATGTTTTATTTATTTCGTGAGGAGAAATATCCCCTCCACAAGCTCATCGGGATTTGTTTTTTTTTTCTGCAAAGACTTGTAAGCCCGTGTTTCAACTTTTTTAAACATTCAAATTAAAATCTTTCCACTGCAATATTTATGCAGTATTAACTACCATCAACTTTATTGTTATAAAAGTGGTCAAAGAAGTTCTTGCGAACTTATCTTCATGCATCTGAATTTTGCACAATTTTCAGATTTATGTTTTATAATAAGTCTTACCATCAAATAACTATTTTATTGCCCATATGTATGTAACCTTCACCCTTTTGTCTAAATCATAAATCAAGTTACTCTGAAGGGTATAAATTTATTCGAAGATATAATTCCTTAACTTTTTTGTACCTCATTTCACTAGAAGGCAACAATAATCATCATTTCCTTTAAAGAAAAATATTAAAAATTCCAAACTTAAAAAAAAAATAATAATAAGAAATCCTACAGCAACTTTACTTTAAAGTTTCGTATTTCTTCATGACTGCTGATGTTTGTGTTAAATTGTATACAATCTATTTGGGATCTTTTTTCACTTTTTAATTTAATGTTAAATTTCTTACTGCTGTTTTGGTTGGTTTGAGGTTTTTGTTATTTTCTTACTTAATTTACTTTATGATAAAAACAGCAAAAAAACAAAAAGAAAAAAACCGCATAAATTTTCAACATCTCTTGCATTGCAAAGATGAACAACAAAAAATATACGAAAAGCGAAAAAAGATATTTATGTATATTTGTAACCAAAACGGAACTGCTTTCGACTTGGTTTTTAGTTTTATATTTGTTAAGGCAACAAGCAAATATAAAACCAAAACTAAACTCAAACGAAATTGTTAATATCAGCAGATTTTTCATGGATAATGGCTACACTTAAAATTTGTTATTTGACCAAGTTTAAGGAGTTTTGTGACTCTGGTTGTCAAAATGATGACATGGTCTTCTGTTTTCAGACTGCAGTACGATCCAGTGGAATTAAAGTTTATGAGTAAAGATAATATGTAATTAGAGTAAGTAAAATCATACAGTTAAGCTTGGGGCACTTTGAAACATTCCCGTTTAGTGACACTTTTCCTTATGGTACGTAGAAATGTTGCAGATATTTGCTGACGCCATGAATACGTCAAGGAAATGTAGGGCATATAAGAGTCGCGCATTAGCTTATTTTTGCTGTTGATATTTTCCTTTCAAGTTCTGAATATTTAGTGACTGTTTGTGTTGGATTGAAAACCACAAAAGGCATTAAGTTTGAACTAAAACAATGTTTTTTTTTATAAAAAGAAAAACAAAACAAACAAAAAATACTAAACACAATTCTCCAGATTATTTTTTTTTGGTTTAGATTTTTAAAAGTTCTGTTGGCTGTGTTGGCTGCTGTATTTGAGATTGTTTTAATTTTGACATTTTCTAATCTTTATAAGGATGTTGGGTGGACAAACTTATTTTTCATGTGGTTCTTGTTAAAAATAAAAAGTTAATTTAGCGTTTAGAACAACAGTGTGTATAAAACTTAAAGAACAAGTGATCTATTCCACTAGTGACCTTTTTCATAATTCAAATTGTGTATTTTAAAATCATTGGTAAATGTTGTGGGGGTTTCTCTACAAATAAAACTAAATTTTGATTAAATAAGAATATCAACGTACTGTTCGAGGGCACCATAAAGGCGGAAACAATAGTAAAGTACACCAGTTGTTACTGTTTTGTTTGGCGGCGCTAAATCAGAATTTGTGGTCGGTCGACAACCGGCAGAACAAAATTAACCACTTTCCCTTACGGGACCGGACACATTTGATTGAGTCATCCTTTAAGGTTTGAAAACAACCAAATACGATTGATCTTAATCTAAATGTGTAAGTTATAAGAATCGTGAATACTGCAATTCCAATAACTTATTTATTTAAGGGTCTGCTTCACTAAAACCCTTTTCTATAAATGAGTTATGTCAATAATAGATGTGACATTTAAGCATATGAACACTTTTCAATAAACAGAATAAGAAGAAATGAAATTGGTATGTACTTTATTCACTTTGTTTAGATGAAATGCCAGTGACTGAGCTAAAAACTTCTTACTCACGATTATAAATGATCACGAGGTCAAAAAGGTTGCTCATGTACACTCTTGCATGTCATTGTTTTTTCTCGGCTTATACATACTCAAGTGAGTGCGAAGAAAGATTAATAACATTCACTGAAATTCATGATCAAGAAGTACTCATCAAAAAAATTATCAAATTAACGAGACACATTTATTTATTTATTTTTAGCATACAAGTTTTTCAAACTGCAATTTAGGAATTTTTCCAGACGGGAAAAAAGTACATTTTTATTTCCAGTAAAAATATTGGGACATTTCAGCCTAAAGTCATTCTGGCCTTTGAGCCAACAAGTCCAATACCTTTTTCAATTGCATTATTGAGTTTCGGAATTTTTGGAAATATTCCTTACAAAATGTTGTTTTAAAAAATTTCAGTCGCAACAGTCATGATTTAAGCACAAGATTCTACGTCATACTTCATAAAATCCTCGATCGACATCGGATAGATGTTCAAATCAATTATAAAAAGTTTAGTGTAAATTATGAGGAAAATTTAATAAGTTTCGGAAAAATATAAAAAAATAATTATTTAGAAGTTTTTATTTGTTGTGGGTTGAACTAATATATAAACTAGATTAAATTAGACTACTATTTCCTATGGCCGACGTAATCGCATTCTAGAATTAAATATTAAACATAAATACATTCGATAAACACACACACACGAGAATTTTCTACCTCCCCTGCAGGAAATGTCATTAGTGAAATTATACTGACGATGTCACCAATACTATTTTATTTTAATTTAGTTCAAACAGGAACAATTATTTGTTTAAAATAATATTTAAAAGGTATAAAATGTTTTACAGTCTTCTTTGGGGT
The DNA here is from genome assembly GCA_956483585.1 of Gymnocheta viridis. Classification (NCBI taxonomy): domain Eukaryota; kingdom Metazoa; phylum Arthropoda; class Insecta; order Diptera; family Tachinidae; genus Gymnocheta; species Gymnocheta viridis. Next base: position 25,152,004 of record OY101442.1, read on the forward strand.
AAACTTTTCTTATTGTTAAATAACATAAAACAAACTTCGTTTCGGTTAAAAAAATATACATTTTAAAGCTCATTTCTTCGTGGCTGGCTGAACCTTTTAGATACATCTGTTTTTACATCCATTAGGCAGAAGACTCATCTTCGTTTAAAATTTTTTTTATTTGGTTCTGGTGATATTTCTTTGCGAAAATAAATTAGACAAACACACACACACTTGAAGCTGATACATGCGTGTGTAATAAGTGTACAGTAGCAATTTTAAACGCTTGTAGCAGCCAACATACTGAGCCGATTTAAATAAAATTAAATAAATAAAGATAATGTAAAAAAACCTTTATAAAGATATGAATCTTTCGAAAATCGGTTCAGTATTATGAGCGTAAATGGAATCTAAAAAAACGTGTTTGCCTATGGCATATCTCAAATAATTCACTTAGATGTTATGGATTAGTTTTTATTATTTTGGAACAGTCCCTCTTACTTAACTCGATACACTTCATCCAGCGATTCTGCTGCGATTCTTTTAAATCATTCACAAAGATTTCGAAAATTCAGAAAAATAAACTTCTGTTGTAAATATCACTTCATCTTTCGAGCCATTTCTTTAAATTTGGAAACAGAAATTTTTAAATGGAAACCTAATCTGTAGAATAAGATGGAATCGGCAACCATTCAATTCAATTAGTTCAATTGTTCTTTATCTTGATAGAAGACCCACATTTTAGGGATTTTTCTTTGAAACTCTTGTTTTATCCAACAATGATGAATAATATTTTCCACGCACTTAAAAAAGGTCCCTTAGTCACAACCTGAACAAGTAAAATTTTTCGTTGGCAGAATTTATTTTTCAAAATTAGAAAATGTACGGCTTTTTTAGAAAATGATAACAAAATTATGAACAAGATAAACAAATGTTTGTGTTGTATTCCTAAAAAATTTTCAGTCGTCTTTTCCAACTTAACAGTGAACTTGGTTTTAATTTCAAAGACTTATTGACTTACTACCGTAACAAAGAAATGTTTGCTCTCTTTGAGGGAAATATTAATTAACTTATGGATATGGTTGTCACACCCATCGCTGAAATAGCCGCCTCCGATTTATCAGGTCCCGCATATAGCAAAGGCCACATTTCAGATGTCACTGCTTGTGACTACTTGAGAGCACTGGCCGTTTCTTACTTAATCACATGGATCTATGACTTCAAATCGCATGATATTAATAATTAGTTCAAGTTACGATTCCGCTAGAAAACCGGGCTCATTGTAACTTCTAATATTTAGCATTCAACAGAAGTCGCTAGCATACATATCAATCAATTGTGTTTTAAAGAAGTTGGATCACTTTTCGCTTTGGATCATCATATCTTCAAACAACTTTTTTATGAAAAAATACCCCTGCAATAATTTAAGTTTCCTCTTTCTTTAATCCTTTGTTAACTTTTCTTTTAAGGCTTATATATGTTTTCCTTTTCAGCAATCCACTGTAAACTAAAATTTATTGTAAAAACCATAAATTACTATTAAAAATGCAATTCTTTTGTATTCTAACATACAATGATATTTCGAAAAAAAATAACAGACAAAAATCTACTGAAATGATAAAAACTTAAAAAGATATCCATCAACATCATCAGCAGCTCAGGCAAGAGCAGAGCAACATTACCTTTCCAGAAAACAAAGCAACCAACTAACGACGATAACGATGACTAGGGAAACTAAAGGAACGGCATAAAACAATAGAATCATTCATTTAGCAAAATTCAAATACAAAATTATATTGAAATCTAAAGAAAGAACAAAAACGAATAAAAAGTCTTCTAGTTAAACAGACGACGAGTTAATACAAAGCAATTCATTGAATTTTTATCAATGACGACAAAAGCGGACAACACATTTTTTTCTCGGTAGTTCTTTGTAGGAACACCACCAACTTCATTATTATCATAATCATCATTATAATGCTCTTCAGTTGAACAGACATCAAGTAAAATATAAAATGCAGACAAGAGTATGGGGGTTTCTTCTTTTTTTTAATAACTTTTGATAAAATGCTTTGAAGGAAGGGCAGAACTTTCTGTAGTATCCAAAAGCTAGTAAAATGTATGAATGCCTTAAAGCTTTTTAGCATTTCCCGCATTCGCTTGATGTAAACATTCCGTAGCCATCGACATCATCATCAGCATAATAATCGTAATCTCTTCAAAAGAGTTTTTGTAGTGTTGATGTTATTATTTTTGTGAAGCGTTTTATTTTCAACATGTTTTTAAATTTTTTATTTAATTTTTTTTTTTCATTTCTTATTATTTTGTATTCATGCATTTATTCAATTCATTCAGTCTTATCGTAAAGTCTTATAAGCGAAGAAAACGATGATAGAGAGAGGTTGAGAAAAAAAGCATTAAAAACCGAAATTTAATATACCGGCAATAATCATTAATATCAATCGACAGAAAATACGTTTATTTTTTGCTTGTTCATGAAACGAATGGAAGGAGATGGAATACTATTATGAAGATTAGGACAGAACTTGCGAATGATGATGTCGTGCAAGATTATTGGAAATATATTTGTTCCGATGAAGCAGCTCTGTAAAGAAGAGCTGCCATAGTCTTTAGTGCCTTCAATACTTTTTACTACTACGACTTGAATTGTTTGGTTGAAAAATTGCTCAAAACAAATGTTAATTTTACAGGCGGCATTGAAAGCACAGCTGACTATTTCGTCTTGCTCACTATTTCAGAATTTTTTTCTATTTGTGTTTTCTGATGTTTTCAAAAATGATTTTGTTTTGATATAGACAATATTATGTTGCACTAAAATAATATATATATTTGTTTGCGGCATATGAAGTGGATTCCTAGATTTTGCCGAAAGGCCGAGAAATATTATATTATTAAAATTCAGTCTTATCATTCAACGGTTACCTCAATGAAATGTTGCACGTGAGAACAACATAGTCGAATCATAATATTATTCTTTTATATTGTGAAAGTTAAATAATTTTATTATCAAACCAATGCCGTTGTATAAATCATATTGTTCTTTACGTCAATAATAATATTTTTCTTTTTCATATAACAATAATAAGAGGATTTAAATAAACATAATTTGGTAATAATAAAATTAAATAAAATGTAATCAAAATATGGTGTTTCAGAAATCGATTCTCGACTATGGATAAACCTGAAACACTTACAACAAAATGAGAATTATAGCCTTTCATATGCTGTATATATGTATGAAAAGAAGTTATTTGCATGATTTTTAGTCATAGTTTGATTACAAATAAACAAATTTTGATGTATTAATTGATGTTACAATTATAGACCATAAGTGGTCCAGCTGTGGACACAATTCCTACACTGAAAATATTTTATAGGTAAAATACACGAAAACCTTCGTGCATGCTACGAAAATATTTGTTATTTTGACGCTACGAAGTATTTCGTAGAATGCACAAATTAGATTCGTTTATTTTACGAAATATATTTATCACTGCATTTCACAAAATTTCGTATTTTTACCAAATTTGTTTCGTAAAATTACCCAAATTTGTTTATTTTACGAAAAGAATTTCGTGAATGGTAAAAATTCATTTTGTTTTATATACGAAATTTTGTAAAAGTACGAAAAACATTTCATTAAAATACGAAATATTTAAAAATGTACGAAATAATTTTGTGTAATTCACAAATTATTTTGTAAAAAAATCTGCAAAATGAATCTGCAAATAATAATATTTCGTTAATTGCACGAATTTTCGTAATAACCGAAAAACATTTTGTAAATAACACTAAATGAAATTGGTTTATTTTACGAAAATTCGTAACAATACGAATTTTGTTGTAATAATTTATATATAATCATTTTAATTTATTACAAGAAAATAAAATAAAAATTACACATATTCATTTACATATAAAGCATACATTTTGTATAGATAAAAAAATTACATACATACATACATATTAATTTTTAAATTTATATGTTATAATTAATACAATTTCATATTATCAATAACACAAAAGTCAATCCAAAAACTAGGCAAAAATTAATAGTCATAAATGAATATTTGTAAATAAAAGTAGATAATAAAAAAAGTCAAGTTCAACAAAACTTGTTGCTGCTTATAGATTATTTTCGGCTTCTGCAAAAATAGGTTTTTATATATGTGTGACGGGGTTAACATTAATTTTTCCTATTTAATAAAATTGAAAGTTTAAAAACTCCCACATATAGATGGAAATTTGAGGATACTGAATCGAAAACACATGGTATGCTTTAAAGCAAATGTCGATAGCTTTAGTAATACTAAACAATTTGTACTTAATATTATCAAAGTCACAAAAACATGCCTTTAATAACAGTCACAAAAGGAGCAATTGAACCTTCAGCCAGTACTTTAGAGTCTAACTGTTCTTTATAAAACTCTTCCGTTGGCGAAAAAGATATAAAGGATCGCTTTGATTCCATATTGCTATAAAATTTATTTCCTTTAATATAAGCCTTTGATTTAATTCTTGAAGGTGGAAGCAATGAATGTAAAAGCGTTAACACTATTAGAAATTTGGTATCTTAAAAGAAATATATTATATTAATAAAATCAATATATGCTCGTAATGATTTCACTTACTATAGTCAATGCATTTATTTTCGATTACAAAATTCCAAACCTTCTGATCATCTTCGTCCTTAAACTTTGATGTGTTGTTGGGAAATATTTTTTGAATCATTAAATTCGCGAAATCATCAAAGTGGTCAAGAAATTCGTTGTGCTCTCCATATACGCGTTCGAAATCATTATTAATCTAAATAATTGGAACTTTTTTTATTCAATGAATTTAAACTTTGAAATATGTACTTACTAAGCGAAATCCTGATGGATCTTTATACATCGGCCATAAATGCACTAATTGTTTTTTTGAGTTGGGGTCACACAGTTCTTTTAACGAATTTTGACGATATTCGATATTCTCAATAAACTGTATAATTTAAGTTTAAAAACATAAAATTTTATGATACACAAAATTAAATTTTATTATACACACTAAAAATACTCAAATGCACAATGACAACTGACGCTTAATTTCATTTATGTTAAAATCAAAGCCAACTGCGTATCTTTTTTACAGTTAGATTCCAAAAGAGCTACACAATGAGATAAAAAGAGATAGCGAAAGAACAAAATATGCAGAAAAAACAGATTTACAAAATTTTTCGTAAAATTTACGAATTTTCTTTAAGTACGAAATTTTTCTATGCTGCAAAATACAATTCTTTTGTATTTTGTACAAACATTTCGTAAAATAAACCAAAAACAATATATAAACCTAAATTTGTAAAATGGACGAAATTTCTAAATTTACGAAATTTTGTACCTTAACTAAATTAAGTATATTGTACGAAAATGTGGTACATTTCACGAAAATAATTTTACGAAGTTATTTTTGTAGATTTACAAAATTTCTAAATTTACAAAATATGTTTTATGCTATTAAAACACAATTATTTCGTTATATGTACGAAAATTTCGTGTATTTTACGAAAGAAAATTTACGAAAATAAATTTCGTATTTCTCTGCATGAAATATTTTGAGTGTAGAGCAGTCTAGTTCGAGGTGTCCGTTTCCAATGACTTCCACATAATTTTAACTACCTTCACACAGATGAAACATCAATGTAAAACCAAAATGTAACGATTTTGATTTCATGTCATGTAATTTTTTCCAAAAATATTGACTTTGTTGAAAGCTTACATATTTTCATATTGATTCAGTGTTTAAAACTTTAAATTTGAACTAACAAATAGTAGATTGAGTATTTTTCGTAGTTAAAATAACATTGTGCAATGTTGAATTTACACAACTCACCTTCGTAGTAAAATAAAAGTTCATTACGTTAAGTTAACATTGGATTTGATAAAATCAACATTTAGTAGTGTAAGGACAACATTTCTACAATTTAAATCAACATTGCTAATTAGTATTCCACGAATTTCAATGAGAATTTCAAAAATTACAAAAGTATAAGAAATTCTCATTGGTAAAAGTTTCCGTATAAGATAAAAGGCTTGAAATTTTTCAAAAATATGGTTTAAGGTCTTCTGTATGTAAATAAAATAAATATTAAAAATGTAAATATATAAAAGGAGTCGTATTAACTCAACATTATAATTACTTACATATTAAATGAATTTCATGCTTAAAACATATTCATTCAATATGTAATTTATGTTGTTTCAAACTGAAATATTTTGGATTCAGCAAGATTCGTCATATTATTTTAAAGTGGTGTACATTTTTATTCAATTAGACTCGCATTTTATATTGAAATGGGCTGCTGTTGTTTGCAAGTATGGTAAAGATTTAACACGAAACGACTATGAAGCAAAATCATTAACGAAAAATTTAAAATCAACCGTGTTTTCTCTGATTTTACATTGTATATTTTCTGTGTGTTCAGTAGTAGAGTATCCATTTATTTGACTTTTGGCCGAGTAAGCAATTAATTGATTTTAGGATTTTAAAATTACTGGATCGAATAAGTGTTTTAAATTATTCGAATAACTCGAACAATTCAAATAATTAAAAATAAATTTTTTTCAAATAATTCTATCCAATGGAAGTAATATACATGTGTATTTAATTTGACACTTTTATTATATTAATAAACAAACAAACAAACAAACGAAAAAAACAATAAAACCAAAATGTATTTCAAAATAAACAATAAAATAACATTTCATTTGTACCTGCGAATAAAGTTCTAAAACTTTAAAAAATGATGATACATCATTTTAATAAAGAATTGTACTGTTGACGAGATTTGAATCACATCTATTAAAATAGTCTTTTATAAATAGTATACAGCTTAGACGTTTGCTTCTTAAACAGTTTCGTTTTGTTTTTGTTTTCTTGTAGTAAAACTTGACGTTGAAAACACCCTTTCACTTAAAGTAGATGTTGGTGATAGTGATAGGATTGTATTAAAGATATTTTCTAGTTTTTCTGATATTTTCTTTGTCTTATCTAAATACAAGAAATCATTTATTATACGAATACTAATATAGTTTGTGCTAGATTTTTCAAAATTTGTAATATTTTGTATAGTTTTTTCAAGTTTACACAAGCGATTATTTTCATTTAGATCCACATTTTCTTCCTCCAAATTATCATCATCTGATACATTTTGCTGATATTCAATGTAAAACAACCGATCATTTAGTTTGATTGTAACCTTTCGAGCTATATTTTAAAATTGTGGAACTTTGCGGAATTAAGATAAAGAGTAAGTATACTAAGTACTTTAATTCGCCCCTCGTTTATTCTGGCCTTAAATCAAGCGAGTTAATCTTTTGAAAAGGAATTATTCGCCTTTTCGAAATTGTTGATTAAGAACTTTTACTCGATTATTTGACATCAATTGTTCGAGTTATTGGTTGATCGAAATTAACTATTTTCATTATTCGATAAAATAATGGATAAACTTTAATCGATTAATCGAACAAATATTAATCGAGTGTATACTCTATTCAGTAGTCTACACAGTCCCACTGTACATACAAGTTCGATAATCTGCAGAGTATGAGCTCAAATACAATTGGACAATGGCACTGAAGGTGCTCTTTTGCCGCATTTACCCCGAATAACTTGCTTTTTTGGCAGGTTCCAACAAATATGTTTCCCTTTTTGACAGCATACGAACCTTTACAGACCTGCTTAGTTAATGCTCGCACTAAGAAGTCTACAGTCGCTTCTTGTTAGTTATAAAATAAATTTATACAACTTAAGAGGTCCACATGATTTTATAAGTTTTCGTGTCACGCCAAACTTTGTCTGCTTCATCTTTCAACATGTTCCCTTTAAAGTGTTGAATTGGTATTTGAACCAACGCCATTTCCTCAACCGGCAGTTGAATCCCCACTTTTGACTAGAGCATCAGCCATTTCGTTACCATTAACATCTACATCTCCACGAACCCAAAATATATTTGCTTGTCTATCCATACATAATGCATTTAGGGCATCCTTGTACATTTGCACAATCAATTAGTAATTCCAGTTTGTTTACATAAGTACATATTCACACATAACCGAAAACTTTCTAACGCTCTGCTTACTGCTCTTTTATTTTATCTTTTAGTCTTTTAAGAGTCTGTTTTAAATTTTATACAGATATTAGCTTAACCAAGTATGATGTTTGTTGGTCAAAAAAAAGCGTCTTCAAATTAGAAATGTATTGACAAAAAAATAAAAAATAGGAAAAATGAATAAAGTGCCGGCAACGGCGAATCAACAAGACCGTGAAAATCTGTATGTGAGATAAAGAAAATATTGTACGGTTGGTAGGTACCCTTTTTTCATTTATCGCAAACATACAAATATATTTGGCTTAAGGGCAGTTTATTTTTATATTTTTTTTATTCTGCACTCGCGTATTTGAAATTTTTCTGAATATAAAATATTACAAAGTTTTGCTCGCATGCTAAACACGCCTGTAATTCAAACAAAACACCGACATTAATGCCGACACATAAACATTTGCATTTTTCAAAAGGACTACAACCACATTAAATTTGATATTTTGAAAGCGTACGACGACGATATTTTTCGTATTTTCCTATCATAACCCCACATCATATTAAGCGAAAACATTCGCATACAGACAAACTAATATTAAAAAAAAAACAAAAAAATAAAATAAAAAAAGGATAAGTAAAAAGCAAATTCAAACCAAATACCTTCCAGGCAGTGTGGCACGTTCATATTGAGAATGTATGATTACAAAGCCATTCAGAAGAAATAAGCAACCAAATATCCCAACTACATGTCAGATACATTTAACTGCACGTACATATAATATATCAGTTAGAGCAAAAAATATCACATGGGACACAGAGATATTTTTTTCAAAAGTTTGTTGATTACAAATGGAATAAAATTCTGTTTGGTGGAAGTATAATGAAAACGAGGTTGCAATAGCGATTAATGTTTATCACAGGATATAAAAAATTTATGGCAGGACAATGCCGGAACAGTAATGCTTTATCCACATTTTGATTCAGCTTTTCAAAGCTGAAAAAGAATATTTTCAGAACATCAATCCATTTTACCGGCGTGGTCTTTCGAATCGTATTGTTGATGTAAATATTACAAGCTAAGCCTTCTCGATAATCGCAGAAAAAGATCTCCCCGGAATACATCGCATTGTCCATATGATCGGGTAATAAGTTTCTTTTGATAATTTAATGTTCCGCTGTTCTTTAATTGGGAAGCAAATTAATGACTTCCAGTGTACTCTGTTGTTATTGCGTCCTTTCAAAAAAACCCAGCAGCAGGCAGGTCACGAATGGTGGTCCACTTGATTTTGGGCGGCCACGGCGCTGAAAGCCAGGGGTTTGTTGGATATTGAATAATATATACGAATTTCAGGATGACGTACTGGATTCCTTGTTGTCTCAGAGTTCGAAGTAGATGCACGTTAATTATAGCGATTTGAAAGAAGCAACGGATTATCCTTCATAGATTTTGGGTGAAGAAAGAACTTGCTGACGTCGTACCTTCTTTTTCGCTAGACCCCAAACATGGCACATCAAACACTTCGAACTGGATCCGATGTATTTACTGTGGTGATTTGTTCTTTTTCAAAGCAATGACGGTCGACTTTATATGGACAGCCTCAGCAACGTCAGGGCCGTGCATTCTAATAAATAAATAAATATGCTGATGACGAAATATACTCAAAAGTATGAATTCATATGCCTTTCATCGATATGTGGACTATAATTAAGAACTGAAAGGAAAAAGAAAGGAAATATGTTTAACATTTACAAAAGCAAAGAAAAATAGGTAACTGAAACTTTTTACAAACAGTGGAATGCATAAAGTAAAAAAAATCTATGAAGATGGAGATGTGTTGATCACCGGAAAAAGCAGGTTGATGCAGCTCTATCAATTTCTAAATCTTCTCTTTCCTTTAAAAATTTTGTAAAATTGTTACATGTTTCTTAATGTGTTCTTTCTTCATAAGAAATAATTTAGAGTTATACATTCTTACAGTTTGAAAAGATCGAACGTACGACAACGAAGTAGAAGAGGAGTACCAGGACTTCTTCTTGGCTGTCTGGTTCTTCAAGAATGCATGCTTTGATAACTATGCAAGCGTTTCTTGCAGGACCTTAATTTCCTTAATAGTGGCTGGATTTCGAACAGCTCTTAGAAGTCTAAAGCTTTGTGATTTCATAGGAAATCATCAGGACTAATTAATCTAATCCATCCATGGATGACACTTTAAAATTTTTCAACTTTCATGTGTGTGTGCGCGCATGTAAGTTTCTCATAACTTCAGAATCTTTTTACCGATTACAACCAAATTGGTGTTATTCTACATTGGCGCCATAAGAACAAATTTAACGTTTTATCCATTTTTTTACAAATGTGTTTAAAACTAAAGTATTTAAACACAAACTTTCAAATACAATTTTTTTTATTACTTACATTTGTACAAAACTTCCATTTGTTGGCTGTATTATATCATAACATATATCATAACATGAATTAATAACTATCGTTGGGATAAATACAGCCATCAGTATAACTATTGGAAATTAATTAATACTAGTGTATCCAGCGGTCGACGGTGATTCGATCGCAATCTGGTAATTAAATATGTAAGATAAAATACAAAATTAAAAAACATTCTAAATAAACAACTTGAAACTCTGTCTTAATGCAAAGAACATTTCATTTCTATGCAAAAGCAAATTGGGCAAACACATATACACAATTTTTTTATTTTACAACTTGATGCTGATACATGCATGTGTAATAAATATGCATGTGTTAGGAGCAACTCTAAATGCCCAAAATACTAAGTCGATTCAAATAAAATTAAGATTGTGCACATCTATGTAAAATCCCCATTAAAAACATATAAATCTTTCCAAAATCGGTTCAGTATTACGGACGTAAAAAAGATCTAAAAAAACGTGTTTGTCTATTAATAATATAAATAGATTGTGTAGACTTTAAGGTCTAATTGTTAAAAACATGAAGTGTTTGTGGCCAACGGTAGACACAAAATAAAGAAGTAAAAGTATTCTAGGCCTCTTTTTATTTCCCGTAATTTAATTCCCTTTTAACATTTTCTTCCGAGGGGAAATAGATAAGTCGTAGAGCAACGGAAGCTTTGGATTTAAAAAACTGTAGTTAGGTGCGATACAAATATATCATCCACCTGTAACACCTAAATCCTCTAACCGATTTTAAATACCCAAAGGAATCTATTCAAAATGTAATGAAAATTATATAAATAAAGGAATTTAATAAATAACCGATATTGAACTCATTTATATCTCGTGAGATAAGGAACGAATTCGGTTCAATAGATTTTGAGAACTTGAGAAAATAAAGTTTTGGAAAAGAAATTATTTTCAAATAAATGTTGAAGTAGTAAACTGATCAGATCCAAAATCTAATCAGCTTTTAAGTTTAAATAACAAAGTCGGCAGTCGTAACTTTTTGTTATTGTTTTGTTTTTATCGTTGACGAAAAATTTCGAGAAAATAATTTTTTTCATAACTCCAGAAATCCTTGATAAATCCTTTTTAAATTTTCATTTATTTTTTGAACGGAAAAAATTGCTTCGAGTGTGTCAGATTTAATCTAAATCGGATTAATGCTACGTGAGATATCGCTGTCGAAAAAATTTGGTCTAAGATTTATAAAAATTTTATCGCTTCAGCGGAAAGTTCCAATAATGGAACACCCGCTATATCTGCGTGTTGCTGTAAATAAAAATGGAGTACACCCTGCACTGGTGCAGTTTTAGGAAGTTAAATTTACGCTGCGGCTCAAAGAACCATAAACAATTTTATAGTCGCCAATTGCAATTTTTATTTATATCTGACGGAAAGAGTTGTGCACTAAATATTAGTGAACATGTTCGCCGCAAAATCACGCATTAAAGCAGTTTAAAAGACCGAGTGTTACGAGTTCTGCAGTTGTAATTTTGTTTGCAACGTTAATCTGGTACGAAGGACCATAAACAACTTGTTATAGTAACTTGCAATGTTTTCTCCGTCCGCCGCAGTCACAGCTGAGCTTGTGAGCTATATTTGGAAAGCAGGAAAATATAGTGCTCTACCTGCGCTGTTAGATAATATGTTGTCATTTTTCTAACAATTATTGAGGGTTTCGTTCAAACTAGAGTTTTTTCCCCGCAATTTTTCATTTCCCGGGAAAGCGGATTTTTTTTTTAATTTTTCGGGATCCCGGTATCCCGCTCCACGAAATAATAAATACTAAATTTGCTAGGCATTAAGAAAAATTGTATTAGAAAGTTTGAAATACACTATCATACACAGTCGTACGATTCATCCAATGGAAAATCTGACAGAATTCTGTTCCACTTTTAACAATTGCATTGAATTTGCCACACTATCATACAAAAAAGATGCAAACACAGATTTATAAAATAAATAGTTTTACTTTAATTTTGCTTTCGTTGCAACTTAATTTCTTAAAAAGATGCATCTCTGATCGCAATAAATCTATCATTTTATGGAAATTTTCATAATTATATGCAAGCCGGACCCACTTGTCAAAAAATCTGCCTCACAAGTGCATTTTATGGCCACACTTTTTGAACACACACGATTTTTTTTTGGCAGATCGCATGACCAAGTAGGATAGTGTATCACGTCCTTTACTAAAACATACCTTATATTTTAATAATACATTAATATGTTAATTTAAATTGCGTATTACCACACGAACTTTAATTTTTTTAACTTTTAGTTTTTAAATTCCTTAAAGGTTATTACCAACATTGTTATATTGTTATATTAGATAAAAGTAAACTCACAAATATAAGTGAACATAAACAAAAACATAACAATTCAGTTAATAAAAACAAACATAAAATAATATAGAAAAAATAATACAAAGGTACTCGAGGTTTGAATTCCAAAACAAAAATATTAAATTTTTAATAAGAAAATGCTTTAATAATATAATTCATATTTTTTGGTTTAGGAAATAATTCTTTAAAACGCTGAAAGCGTTTATGGACTCGTCAGAAAGCCTATTTCTAATTTTATTAACAAATTGCCCTGCTACCGAAAACGACCGCACCATTTTTACCATTAAGTTTCCAATTATTTTTTTTATTATTTCCCGGGAAATTTTTAGATTGAAATTCCCGGGAAATCCCGAGGCGGGAATTCCAGAGAAAAACTTAATAGATAGAAAAATCGTTAGAATGTGTTTGAATACATACGTATTTAATATTTAATATTGATAAGGAAACAAACAAAACTATAACGATGTTTCTAAAGTAATTTTAGCTTACCGTTGCTAATTAGTAGCACATACATACATATTGTTTGTCTTGTATTTATTATGGAAACTGCTACATATTAAATAAATACCACCTTTTCCCTCTTCCTCTAGCGATTGTTTGCATAACTAAAATGTTTTTTATTTTATTTGTTTATTTTTTATATTCTGTCTCTAATTTATTTTATTTATTTGTAGTTAAAAACTTTATATTTCGGTGCAAAACAAAAAATAAACTAAATAATAAAACTTTTTAATTAACACATCGTTGCGTACTATTAGTTTTCCCATATCGATGGTGTTGGATGTTGTAGATTTCATTTTAAAATTTCGATAATTTTAAGCGCATATATTGGTTACTTGTGTAAGTACCCTGCAGTTCTGCTAAATGTGTTCATTAAAAATTTGGCATATACTACATTAGAGTGGTAGTTATTTTTTTTTATTTCTTATATTTTCTCCCCCCCCCCCCCTTTCCACAAAATAGGTTCTGTTTTATGTAAAAAAATACAAAAAAATTTCATAGTGATAAGTTGTGTTTTAGGGGATGCGTCCCCCCAAAGTTGGCATTCCAGCCTATTTATTCAATTAATTTTAATTTTGATTTTTCTAAACTATACGTAGTATATGTATAAAATAATTTAATAGACATACCGGTATGTTCTACATTCCACTTTGAAGTGGAATTCAATTGAAATTACTTCAGTTTAAATTTTTTATATTCTTCATTCTTCTTTTTACATTTGGGTTTCAATATTCAATACAAATATACCATACTTTTCCAGAACATCAAAAATGAAAAGTTTACTTTTCATATTTCACTTTCACAACTTGATAATCTCTTTCCGTACATGCTTAGAAAAAATAATTTCCATATAAATACAATTTTGGTATATATAATTTTTAATATTTTGTTTGTTATTTTCTTCATTATTTTCTAAAATATTCATTTTAGCAAGAACTTTCTTTAAGGTTAATATTGTTGACTAGAAGAGCTAAAATATTGTCATATATCATATTCTTGTAAAATGTTTTTTAGAAAGATAGTCATATGCATTTGAATAAATGTGCTTGAAGGCCAACTATGAGGGGCGGACGAACTCCCTAAAACACAACTTATCGCTATGAAATTTTTTTGTATTTATTTTTTACATAAAACTAAACCGATTTGGGGGAGAGAATATAAGAAATCAGAAACAAAAATTCTCCATACAAGTAACGGCCACGCTAATATACATATTCAGTTGCAAATGATGTAGTTAAATGACTGGATATCCCCTTTAAAGATCTTGTAATAACTCACAACAGAGCGGAGTTGTTGGTTGCAACAGATGTGTCTTCTTATATAACCTTGATATTATATCTACGGATATGTAGTCAGATAAATATCCGAATTGCTGGGCATTAGCACTTTCGAGCGTGCATGTATTAATTACTATATTTGTTAATGTGCCGCAAATAAATGAAATTTAAAAACTACAAACGCAGATATAATTTATTTAGTTATACACTAAATATTAAAACATACAAGATATACTACAACAAGGTCTAATGTACATTACTCTCATGTTATGTTCAACTAAATGTTGCTCGAAATACAATTATTTTGCAACACACAAAACTACATAAATAGCCCTATTCACAATCTTGTGCAAAATCGTCTTGAATCAACAAAATATACTGAGAATCAGGTGCTTTTCTTTTGAAAACATGCAACACTTAAAGCCTCTATTTTAGATTTTCCCTGCGTATGCAACATTCAATTGCAAACTTACGGCAGAGAAACAACCTGAATTGTTGGAAGCCCAAAGTGCGTCGACGCATCGGCTCACAATTATCTCACCATTTTATCATCGATTTTGAATAGAGTTGAAAATTTTTGCATATTTTGTAAATAGTTTTGAATAGGATTTTTATTACCATATTTAGCTATTAAAAAAAAAGTTGATTTAAACACACAGATGACTGCGGCTGCAAGACTAGAAATGCCGTTGACGGCATTCGTTGCGGTGTAGTCAGCAACTCAATAGTGATGAAAATTTCATTAAAAGCTGTTTGTTATAGAAATACATATTTCAGTGGTGGCACTTTGAAATATTCCCATTTTTATAAAAATAAAATTATTTATTCAAAATATATTTACATCATGCAGAAATATAAAAACAAATCAATTATATGCTTAACGCCTTTTGTTTGTTAATGCATTTATAATATTTTAATTTTGTGATGTTCTTTTCTCCTTAATAAAATAAAATAGTTTTAAGCGCTCTTTATTTCACTTATGTTATTGTAATGGCAGCACTAGATCTGCACTTTGTCGTTAACGACAACTGAAATTACCCTAAAATAAATTGACGTTATGTTGGGCGCCTGGCCATGAAGGCCATGCTGGAAACGAACGAACTGACTTGAATGTCTAGCTAACAGAGGAGCCCAACGTAGGTAGGTTTATAGGACCCGAACCCTTCTTTGGAATCTCAATAGGATGTATCATGGAACAGAATAACTCTTGGGGTCAGATGGAATTTAATAGCCACTGGGAAGCCCTGCAATGTCTTAGACGCGCAAAACAAGTCCCAGCAATTACTGCTAATGGACAAAAATGACCTTGGATTACTAACGGGGTGGTTTACCGGACACTGCGGTCTCAGACGACACCAGCTTATTATTGGCAATTCTGAAACTAATAGCTTGTTTCCACTATGAGTTTAATCACCTGCTTCGCTTTCTCAATAATGTTTATGAATCATGCTATTTATACGACTCACATATTTGCTTCGCTTTTCTGTATTATTTCTGTGGTCCATTAAAATTGTAAGGTATTCTGGATACAACCGCTTTGCTAAATTCTTCTTTGTATCCATTGCTTTTTTTTACTTTATTTATGTTAAAAAATTAACTTTTTTAATTAATTTTTTTTAATAGATAATTTTGTTTTGATAATATTTGGTTTTGACAGCTAGTTCAGATAAACTTGGGCAACAAAAATTAGAGAAGAGAAGAATTTTTCGTGCTTCGCAAGTAGATTCAATTTGAATCAAAATTTTGTATGGCGAAATAAGTTGCTTCGTTCATGATTAGGGATTGAAGCATGAATAGAGAGCGAAGCACGTACCGTGGAAACACGGAATAAATTATATAGATTCTGCGAAACGCAAGAAGCAACGCCGGAGCACATTCTCTGAGACTGTCTGGCGGTGGCGGCGCGCAGAATGAAGTTCCTTGGAGGCATCTTTATGACTCCAATTGAAATATACAATATCTCACTGTGTATGGTAATTGGCTTTATTCGTAGTCTTAATCTACTTTAGTGAACACTCGGACTGCACAGAAGATTCTTTGGGTCGCGGTGCCTACGGCCTTTACATAATATTAATATGAATAATAATAATAGCCTAAGTTGGCGACAGCGACCGTTATGGCGCCAAAGTAATCAACAAAATGAATAAAAAACCAAAAATGAAGTGAAATCAATAAATAATAGACTGATGCGAACATAAAATAGGAAATAATTTTCCTTTTTAAGCAAACCATACACTACTCCAGCATAGTGGGACCAACAAGTGGTGTTGAATCGTGCTCGAGACACACACCATACAAACATACTGGTGCGATATTCATTTCTACGGATGAGTTGTTGAAACTAGTGCGCACCGCATTTATTATTGATATTGTTTTGAAATTTTAAATTAATGAAAATGCGTGTATTTTTATTGAAAATGTATTAGAAGTGATTTGTTTTATTTCAGAAAGACTATAAAATACATATTTTGTTTCTTTTTTCTTAATTTATGAGTAGTTTATTCAATTAATGTGTTTTATTCCGATGTTTACTCTTTGACAACTTCTCCGAACTGAGCTAAATTCACCATACACAGTACCACAAACTGGCGCCATCAGCAAAATATCAAATTCTGTTTGATATCGCTACAGCAAAGCGTACAATCACCCAAAATGCCCATACACGACCAAATCACTGGTACCAGCACTTGATTGCGCATGCATGCTGGTGTAGTGTATGGGCCTCTTTAGCAATCAGCAGTGAATTTCCGTTTTTTTCCAGCAAGTTTTGCAAACTAAACCAAAAAGGCCGTTCACAATCGATAGTTAGAATTTCACAAATTTGCAATCCCAAATGCACAAGATTGTGAATGGGCCTAATGAAATACAAAAAAAAAAAAAAAAACTGAAAAAGGAAAGGAAATACCAATTCAGGAGGGTGTGCTATAATGGAAACCCAGTGAGTAAAATGAGGAAAAAAAAAACTTTATTATTTCTTTGATAGTTGTTGTTGTTTTTATAGAAAATTTCTTATGAAGTGAGTGTTTGTGTGAATGCCGGTGAATGGCAAACGAGCGCGTAACTTGGCAAATCAACATGACTCCTTTTTGTTTAAAGTATTTAGTTAACGGAAATGGTTATGCAAGACCATTCCAGGCAGGCTTGCAAGGCAGGCAGTCATTCAGGGAATGAGAGGCGAGGCGAGGCCAAACCAAATATTGAGCCATGTCAGACAACTTACGAGTAGTTATTTGTGTATGCGAATGAATGTGTATGTTGCTGATATTTTATATTTACAAGCGCCTTGAAAGAGTGCGATTGTTAAAAAATAATAAATAATAAATTTTTAGGCGAATCTCAAGAGAAAATTGTGTATACAATATGGTATAAAGAAGTAGTGCTTAAAAGCAATTAGTTGAGAAAGGTTCCATAATCAATAATTTAGTAGTTCCTTTGAAATATAATTTGTTAGTATGTTAGAGAGCGAAAACTTTGAATGCAAAAAGAATTAGTTGAAATGCTAATAAAAGTATGGGCTGACTTCCAAAAAGTATCAATACAAAGTTTGTATGCAGTTGTGCTACCGTTTTTAAATCATGTACAATGTTCATATTCCTACAAAGTTCCTAAACAATGCAAACATGTGGTTAGTTTATGTTGACGTTATGAAATATAGTTGATGCAATGAATCATATTTATTGTTTACAAAAG